>CAJPEX010000525.1:0-83918 GCA_905338405.1 Notodromas monacha
ATCCTATTTTTATTAAAAACTTTTTATTTTGTTTTATGTGGAGTTATAGTGATGAAAGAAATGGATGTAGCTTTTCAATCTTGTCTCACTGAGAGAAGCATTGGTGCGCAGGGATTAGTTAAGGTTTGATTTTCTTTTTTTTTGTGCCTCGTGAGTTGTTGGAGTTTCGGTCTTTCTCATGACGGATTTGATTCCGTGTACGGAGCTTTCGTTTGGATTTATTTATGTTCTGTGTCTGACCGATGGGTCATTTCTGACTTCACGCTCGTAGAATTGAGCAACAGTGGACAGAGGTCAGTTTTCAGTGACCTTTCATCGGGACTTTCGTCACGAGGCTTCCAAATGAGGTCCGTCGGTTGGAGAAAAATCTGCAGGATAGGATTGACTTCACATATGTTTTAATGGTTTTTCGATGCTGATGGAATTCAGTGACTATTATTTTGGTCGCACCTGTGTATTTTGCAATATCTTGCAGACAGTGGAAAAAAGTCAGATGTCCTTGGCTTTAATTTTGAAATATTTTCGCGTTGAAAGATGACCTGCTTTTCGAATGATGTCTGGCGGTTGAGCGTGTTCCGAGGGCGGGGCGAGGTCAATTTGTATTCCATTTGTTCCAGTGATATTCCATGGTTAATGAATAATTTTAAAATCTTAACTTGTAGATTTCAAGCAGTATTTGGTCCAAGGTTGATTTCCAAAGACTTTCATTCATTCGCAGCGGACGACGAAAAATGGCCAAGTTTTGAATTTCTGTTCCCCGGTTGAGCTTGCTCCGCGGGACAAGCTTCTTTTTTTGTGTGCCTAATACGAGATTGATTCCATGACCGAGACTGAAGGTTCGAATTGAGGCGTTAAATCAGACGGCTTCGTCATTATTTAGCCGCAATGGTGGGAAACAGCACGAGGAGAAAGAAAAAAAAAAAAGAAGGAAGAAGTGGGTTTGCTGTCGGGAAGAATTTCGTGTCAAGGATGCCGCTGGTCTTGAGCAAGAAATGAAGTCAAACCCGACCCCGTGTCCCAATCGCATTTTTCACTCTCTCTTCAACCCAAAAAAATAAAATTAGTTGGAAACTTGTTGCCTTTGCCCGCCGATAACTTTTAACCCGGTCTGACTCGGGGGGTTTCAGCGTTCGGGCTTGAGAAATCGAGTGTGAGTGAGTGAGTATCTGTAGCAAGCGACGGAGAAAGAAGATGTTGACCGTGTTTCTCAATCAAAGTTGGCCTCGATTCTACTTCTGTTTTTTAGGGGAGAAAGAAAGAAAGAATGAATGGTATGCTGAAATACCGCGTTGGGTTCTGGGGCGATATGACGAAAATTCGGCGCGTGAAATGCGTTGGAAATGCGTCTTCGCTTACGACTGGGTTCTGGCATTTGTTGAATTCTTTCTCCATTTCTTTCTGCTTACTCAAAAAATAATAATGATCAACCGCGAAATTCGAATATCGAAGAATATTTTGATACCTTCGGAAATGTCAGTCGAAAAGGTTTGAGGATTTTTCCTTGACGCGTTTCGATGTACAGTACAGTACTTTTTTTCAAACTCGTCAATTCAAATATTACTTTGTGTTAACAATTGCTGGAGTCACAAGTGTGATGTGATGAAACGCTTTAAAAAAAATGCGATTTATCATTCTGAAAAGATCCGTCAAACAGACTATAACCCATTGTGACGCACAAAATACTCGAGATGGTTGAATACGATCACCTGCATCTCATTTTCACGCTAGTACTAGTACTTGTCTGCGTGAAACCCAGTCCCCCGGGAGGCTCATGTAAATTGAGGGAATAGGTACTTGATGAAACTGTCTTAGTTTCGTTGTTCTTCAGGAACCCGAACAAGAAAAAGGGGGTTTAATTTCTCTTGAGGTGAGATTAATGCAACTCTCTTCGCTCATTAGTCGATGTTCTAACTTTGACCGCAAATCCTTTGAAATTGCGAAACGGAATGCTGAATCTCTGGTTTCAAAACAGCCGTACTTGGGTCAGAATGTCGCAAGAAACGTGGGCGAACGAAATACTTGGTTATTCAGTTGAACGAAAAAGTTAATCTCAGTTTGATTAATTTCGTCCATCGATAAGCGGGACTTTTTCTCTTAAAATCGTTAGTTTTTCAAAATTTGATTTCAAACAGACACAGACATCATGTGAAGAGTTTCGTAGCGTATTGTGCACTTTTTTTTAAAAGCTGGAATTGTCGCGAATTCAAGTTACGCAAAATAATTGAAAAATCCCGAACTTTTCTCGCCCAAATTTGCGAGCCATTAGCTTAGTAATGCTTAACCTAATTAAATATCTTGTGGGATCTCAAAGTATGCGCTAAAATCCAACCATTTTTGTTTATTATTTTTCCTTCTTTGAAAAATGCAGAGAAATAGTTATGAAGTGTTACTAAGAGAAGATGGTTTCGTAAATGCTGAGCCACCCGTTTGTATGAAATAAAGGTACTGAGGCCCGACTTGAAATAAATTCTTAGCTCAATTGTTGCCTGAATGGAAATGCTGTTTAAGCAAGATGAAGACTGATGTCAATGAGAAAAAAAAAAATTAGGAGTTCGCCAAGATCAAGTACAGTACCGACTTCTCACAATTCAATTTATGTAATGATGATGATGAACAGAAATCTTTATTTTCAGCGTTCATAAGGTTCGATCAACATTCCCACAAACAAACCCCCCTCCCCACGCAACCCAAATCTTTTCAATCACTTCAGAAAGGGAAACAGAGAAATAAGCTATGTATGGATACCAAAATAAAAGAAAATACATTCCACAATGTACAACTGAGGTGTATGCATACACCCATCTTCTTTCCTGACATTGAAAACAAAATATCAATAATTGCAGCATAAGCCAGAATTATAGCAATTGCAGCAGTTATTGAACCCAATTTAAAGCACAAGGTGTTCAGCCTGTTCCAAGATAAGGTTTAGCTGACTAAACAACTTTGAGAGAATCTTCGATGAGAAAATCATATAAGGCCAAGAGTTTATCTCGATCCTCTATAATTTCAGAAAGGGTCTCTCCATTGAATTCCAATACTGTTCTTGTAAATCTTTCTTAAGCTCATTTCTATCAGTATTGAATGCTGGACATAAGAAGAGAAGATGCTCTGGCAATGCACTAACCAATGTATTTATGCTGCTGGAATTACGCCATTTAGACACCTTTGAAAATCGGATGAATTTTTCACTGAAGTGCCATGGATGATTTATGTAATCATCCCAATGACTTCAAGTTTAAATGTCCTTGGAATGTATGCAAAGAAAGCTTCAGTTCAACAAGGAAGCATGACAGAATATTTCAAAATTAGTCAAAAAAAAAAATCCGACGATTTTCATCACATGCATGCGCATCCCGGATTGATTTATGGAAGACTCAAAACAAAAATTAAATTAAATCAAATCAAATCAATGGACGAAACCCCGCGTCAGTCTCTTTCGAAAGTGAAGTTACTTTCGAGAAACTCCCGAAAAAGGTACTTCCCTATCGCTGGACATTTCACTGCCTGCTTTCACTCCGTTCATGCAGCATGATTGGGAGCGTGGATAAGTGAAATTTATATGCGGCTTTCTGTGTTGCGCTTTGCACCAACTTGTTCGCCAACGTGCGTCTTTCTCTTCTGCTTCTGCTTCTTCTTCTTCATGGAGGGGTGGAATATTTCTCTTCTTTTTTTTTTCCTGTCTCTCTTTCTCCCCCTGTTGCGTTTCTTGGCGGGTGAAAGGTACCCAGGGTATGAATGGGCCGAGGGGGGAAACGAGCAGGAGGAGGGGGCCCGAGGAAAAGTAGAATTTGATGCAAGGAAAGACCTCCATTGTGGCAGTTTTTGTTCAGTAGGCACCTCCCAACAAAGTTGCTTTCACGTATTTCAAATAAACAATGTTTTGAAAAATGGACTTGGAATTTCGTGGACAATTCTCGGAAATTGGAAGCTTTTTGATCTAATGTTCTTGGATTTAAGGAACTTCAATTAACAACTGCTTTGAAAAAAACCCCCATTCGAGAGATTTGTCGTCAATATGTTTTTTTTTATTCAGCGTGATATTTGAAAACGGGACATTTTTGACCTTGGCAAGAACTCGTGTGTACGTATTTCAAGGAATGAAGGCTATTAACGAAATATTATTTTTCTTGCGCACATTTTTCCATTTGCAAGACATTTAAACGGAGCTCCGGCGAATAAATTACAGTATTGTATTGTAAAAATGGGGCGTCTTTTAGGTCAAAACTATTCAGTAAATGCACAGATGTCGTCAAGACTCTCTTGTCGCTTCTCCAGAAAATAAATTGTAACCCACCCCGAGAGTAGTCATCATCATTTTTACATCATTTTACAATACATCATTCATCATTTTTACAAAAGTTTGAAGACCTTAGGAGCAACATTCGACCCAACGAATTCCTATCGACTGTTCTCCGAGGTGTTCAATTGCCAATTTTTCGTAATTATCATGAGCATTCTCAACCTTGGTCATTATCCGGGGCAAAATATCCTGAAATTATCCACAATTCCTCTTGCTTTATTCTTATCTGGAACGATATTAATTAAAGACAGTTTATCTATCAATTTAGATGAAGTTCAGTGTGCGTGAATTATCCTGTTATTATTTGTTTTGAGAGCTTCGCGATCAGGACATGTTTTTAGAAGGCTCGTATTGTCGTGGTTATATTTTTTTTTTGTGTTTGCGAAACTATTATATTTCATTTTTCACATCATGGGCATGATATAATTTTGCTGGGACTTGGGAACAAAAATCTGACGTGATTGCTCACTCTTCCTAAGTAGGAAGCACGGTTCGCGGGATTTGCGATTACCAAAGAAAGGAAAGGCTGGTATTTGATCTGCCGGAAGAACAGTCTTGGATGAAACTTTCGTATCCGGCTTCATTATTCAATCGTCGAACGCGAACGGTGAACGTGTCCCGGTTCGTCTGCGTATCATTTAGTTTTTTTTTTTTCTTATTCACTCATTTATTCGTTTGTACTGTGCTTTTATTCCTCGATCGTGGCAGAGGTATTATATGTAACTAGGCATTGCGCGCGCGCGCGAATCCAACAACAAGGGGGACGGGAACCTTTCATTTCTTCCCCCNGATGAAGTTCACTGTGCGTGAATTATCCTGTTATTATTTGTTTTGAGAGCTTCGTGATCAGGACATGTTTTTAGAAGGCTCGTATTGTCGGGGTTATATTTTTTTTTGTGTTTGCGAAACTATTATATTTCATTTTTCACATCGTGGGCATGATATAATTTTGCTGGGACTTGGGAACAAAAATCTGACGTGATTGCTCACTCTTCCTAAGTAGTAAGCACGGTTCGCGGGATTTGCGATTACCAAAGAAAGGAAAGGCTGGTATTTGATCTGCCGGAAGAACAGTCTTGGATGAAACTTTCGTATCCGGCTTCATTATTCAATCGTCGAACGCGAACGGTAAACGAGTCCCGGTTCGTCTGCGTATCATTTCGTTTTTTTTTTCTTATTCACTCATTTATTCGTTTGTACTGTGCTTTTATTCCTCGATCGTGGCAGAGGTATTATATGTAACTAGGCATTGCGCGCGCGCGCGAATCCAACAACAAGGGGGACGGGAACCTTTCATTTCTTCCCCCCACCTCAACCACCGCCGAGGAACGTTGAGTAACCCGGAAGAATCCTGTCGAAACGCGCGCTGACTGCTTTCTCCCTCTCTTTCCGGCAGTCCGCGTGTGTCTCCTTCTCTCTCTGTGACTCTCTGGGAGTCGGTGTGTCTGTCTGAAAAGCCGCATGGCGCTCGCTCTCTGTCTCGAGGAGTATCCCGCAACCTGTCCTACCGTCTTCACCGGTAGCCCCCGCTGCTGGTTTAGACTCGTTTTTCGGACGGCTGAGGAAGGGAAAGAGAAAGAAAGAAGGAAGGAAGGTACAGTACAGAGGTTTGGATAAACGGGCGAAGAGTCCCTCTCGCGCGCGCTCTGGGCCCTGTGAAGCCTAAGCACCAACGGCTACTAAGCGGCAGCGCAAAGAGTTGGCTGGAGCGCTGTGACAAATTGGAACGCATTCTCTGCGCCGCCGCTAAACAGCCCTTCCTTCTTCGGAGTTCACCTCAAGGTAACCGCTTGGAGGGGGGAGTGCTCAAGGCGGGAACGTCTTTTGTCTAGCCGCGGAAAATGCCTGACTTGTGGAGGAACTTAGTTTCACGACAGAATCCTTGAATTTTATTCATTGTAAAAAATTTCATCGGTCTCTTGAGGATGAGCTGATTCTTGCAATTGGCGTGCAGTTTGACTGAGACGAAGCTTTTCTTAGGAAGGGCTGACTTGCTACTGTATGAGTGAAAGGGTCTCTTAAGGAATGAATCCCCCGACAATCGAAGCATCTTGGAAGACGATTTCCTTGAGAATTGGTTTTCTGCTGGACTTTTCGGAGGAAACTGAAATTACAGTATGCCGAGCCGTGCCCGAAAATGTTCACAGTGGATACTTCTCAATGAAATAAACATGTAGTGTTGTATATGTGCTAGAGAATTTCTGGTATGTTTTCTCGCCTTGTTGAGGATAAAAAGCATCGTAAGCCTGGGTATGACCGATTTAGGTACAGCTTGTGAAGCACATTCTGAATCATCAGTATTCAGTACAAATGTCTCTGGCCAACCTGGGGAATGAAATGAAGAATGGCAACACGGGAACAACCGTCGTTGGAAACTTACAATTACTTTCGAGAAGTATTTTACGTTGTATTTTTTTCTGATTATCTCGTTTTTCTTCTTTGTCCAATGCTTCAAAGTATGATGAAATTTCGTGGGCCGCGATTTAGGGTGAGCATTTGCGAAAGCATGTCGGCGGGAAAGAAGACTGACAGATGGACGTGGTCAGTGTTTCGGTTGTTACAAGTCCTTGACACCGAAAAATAAATAAAAANTTGTGAAGCACATTCTGAATCATCAGTATTCAGTACAAATGTCTCTGGCCAACCTGGGGAATGAAATGAAGAATGGCAACACGGGAACAACCGTCGTTGGAAACTTACAATTACTTTCGAGAAGTATTTTACGTTGTATTTTTTTTTGCTTATCTCGTTTTTCTTCTTTGTCCAATGCTTCAAAGTATGATGAAATTTCATGGGCCGCGATTTAGGGTGAGCATTTGCGAAAGCATGTCGGCGGGAAAGAAGACTGACAGATGGACGTGGTCAGTGTTTCGGTTGTTACAAGTCCTTGACACCGAAAAATAAATAAAAATTAAGAAAAAACATAAAATGCCCGCGCTTGTTACTGATGCTCATTTCGGGTTCCCTCCTCTCGGTAATGCGATAAACTACTTCAGGAAAAAAATTCCAGCTGCTTTGGAGCGGCATTTATTTATTTTTAGTTGTTTTTTCTTACTGTATTTTTTCTAAATACGAGTGCAGTCCTTGTGCCCGTTGCTTGGCGTGTAATCTCCGCGTCCTGACCTGGATTTTTGCTTATGCTGCCGTGACCTTTTTTTTCTTTTTTTTTTTTGCCTCCTCGATTCGTTGCTCGGGGAAATATCGTGTTTTGGAATCATTATGCATGGATTTCGAAGCTCGCTCTTATGAATCTGAAGCAAATTCCGCGATGACTAGGGAAATATTTTTTTTACTTCCTTCTGACGCGATAAGTAGGAAATATTAACCTTTTAAATATGGATTACAATTTTAATTTCCCTCTCCTGTCGTTATTTTATGCCAAGACCCGATTGAGAGAAAGATATTCTCGTATATTCATTTCGGGTGTGTTTGGGACGCACTTCAGAGAAATAATTATATTCCAAACCTAAATACAGTATTGTGTGATCTGAAAAAAAAATTTTTGGGGTTGCAGTTTATTAAAAATTAGAAAGAAAATATTGTTCCTTTGTTCATGAATGTATTGATGCATGCATTCATGCAACGACTTCGATTATTTTTTCTTCTGTCAGAAAGCGCCAAAATGTGTTGCCGCTTTTACAATTTTTTCTGTGTTTTCGTGTCGAAAAATGACCCAATTTATGTGCGTTTTTCAAACCGAAAATTGCCGTGCTCTACGAATAAATATGTATAATAATGTATATTAGCAAATTGTGTAACTGGAATACTAAAATAAAATCTTTCGCCGTTGTTGCATTTCGCTCCGGGTCAATCCGAGCCCATTATTTTGCATGTAGCTTGTGCAACGGGTTTCACATTCGACTGATCAGAGAGACCACGATTTAAGAATAATGATGAAAAAAGAAAATTTCGGGAATTGCAAAACTCTCCCCTCGACCCGAAAAAAAAGGTGGAGAAATGGGAGCAGGTCATTGGGAGGATGATGCGGTCCTAGAAACGCGTACGCAACTTTTTTTTTTTCCTGCCTACTTGTATGTGTGTGTATCTGTTGGGGGATGAGAGAAAGAGAGGAATTTGTTCCCGCACGAGGCCGGTTGCAAAACACGCGTCCTGGTGTTGGTTGGTGGTGGTGGCGGCATCGGCATCGGTGGCGGCAATGGCAGGATGTTGCTTCAGGCTTGACCTCAGTTGCGGAATCGGGGGCGACCCAATTCGAGGCGCCGCGCCGTGACCCGTTTTCTCCCCTCCTCCTCATTCTTATTTTATTTCGTTCTTTTCTCTTCCTTCCTTTTTTTTTCTTCTTCATCTTATTGCTGTTTTGATGCATGGATCGTTGCGGCGTTGACATCCTTGGATGTTTCGTTGGGACACGAAAGTCGGGTCAGCTGACTTGCTGGGCGTTGGGGACACGATGTGAGAGACGGAGAGTGCATGCTTATGATGGATGGTTCGAAAATGTTCTTTCCTTTTCAAAATGTTGAAATATATTAAATTTTTTTACATTTCCAAGTTTGTTTTTCAAGGCATGATTTCTCTGAATTTCTGAATAGTTGACGCGATCACCTCGGAAATAGGAAAACCTGCAACCCTTGGAACCGTGTTTCTAGTGTCCTTTATGTGTTTAAAATTGGTCTACTTTTAATCGAAATACAATTGGAAGTAGGTTGGGATAATTATTGCAGTTGTATGTTTAAGAAGAAGAAGAAAGCAAAAAAGAAAGGGCAAGGGAACTCCGATTATCCGAACTCCAGTCAACCGATGGTGTAATTATCCGGTTTTTTTTAATCCGATGACATTGACTGCGCTTGCATGCAAGGACAATTAACTCGGTTGACATAGAAAGCAATATAATTTCGCCCTGAAATGGACCTAGATTTCAGACAGGAGTGACTGCGTTGTAGGTATTCTTTTCCTCTTTTGGGAAGAGTTTTCAGCATAATTTTCATATTATAATTTGCTTCAGATTATTAGTAAAAAAAAAATATGGGCTTGAAGCGTTAATCGTGTTGGCATCCAGATTATTTAATCATTTTTCCTTTTTATCATTGACTGCACTTGCATACAGGGGCAATTAACTCGATTGACGTATAAAGTCGTTATAATAATTTTCTTCCGAATCTTTGCAGCTTTCAGACAGGAATGTCTGCGTTACGCATATTTTTCCCCTCTTTTGGGAAGAGTTTTGACCAATCGCTAATCTTAAATTATTCCTGATTCAGAGAATATTACTCCTTTGTTCATGAATGTATTGATGTATGCATTCATGCAACGACTTCGATTTTTTTTCTTCTGGCAAAAAGCGCCAAAATGTGTTGCCGCTTTTACAATTTTTTCTGTGTTTTCGTATCGAAAAATGACCCAATTTATGCAACGACTTCGATTTTTTTTCTTCTGGCAAAAAGCGCCAAAATGTATTCATTACATTCATTATATTCTGGAAGTGGGAATAGTGTTGGCATCCAATTATCCGGATTATTTTTTTTTTTCGAATAAGTGTTGCCGTTCGATAATTTTCTTGAAACTTTCTTACACCTCCCTGCGCATGTACTGTAGTTTGTTCTCGGCCAACTGCCTTTCCATTTATGTCTGTCTATTTCTTCTGTTTCTTTGGCGAGTCTTTCGTCATTTAATTCGTTTGTTGTTGTTGTTGGTATGCTGGTCAGTTTTCCTTTCTTTCAACTTATTTTTCCCCATCCCCGCCTCGCCTTTCCAACGTTCGTCGTCGACTTTCTTGCGCGCGGAAGATTACGTCACGGTACGGGCAGTACTACTACTATTACTACTACTGGTGCTGGGATTGCGTCCAGGAAGTCGTTAACCTTTCACGTCGGTTAGGTAAGCTAAGGTCAGGAAGGAGCCCCGGGGACTCGTTTCCGGTTTTTGGTTTGAGATACCCAGCCAACCGGTCAGCGAGTAAATTTACTGACTGACTTGAGCTCTGGAACGGGTTTCATTTCATCCTGTCTGGTCTGGTTTGACATGATCCCATTTCAACTGGGTGGAAAATGGGGGAGAGCTATTAATTATGGTGATCTATTTTCTGGCATTTTTTTTTGTATTTTCCACGCTTTTGTGGTTTCAAGGAAAGAAACTCGGGTTACAGTAAATAGGTCGTCTTATGAGCTGTTTTTTTGTGGAAAATCTTTAATTAATGAAAAGGTAAGTTGCCGTGATTGGTTGAAATGAGTCTACAAGGAGGAAAATTTAATCTTTGGTTTATTTGTTCATTTTCAAGCAGAGTGCCAGTGAAAGGCAGCTTTCGAAACTTTCAAAAATCTGCTACGACCGTTTTCTTCCTCTGAAAAACAAACAATTAATTTTCGAATAAACTATTTTTAAAGCGCATTGTTTAAGTTTCCATCCTTATTCCAAGAATGAGCCATGATCATTTTTTTCATAGTTTTATGCCAGTTATCTATCTGAAAAAAAAGAAGTTTCCCTCCTTCACCGATTTCTAGGAACTTTTAAATCCTTCGCCTTACCCTTCTTCGAAATATATTACTGTGTCTCCAATTTTCTCAAGCTCTTTCCTTTTCGATTGATTTAGTATTTCTTTAGCCTTCTACAAGCAAAATGAATGAGCTTCCTCATTCGAAACATTTTACGAACATTTAAATGCTTATACTTTTTTCTAAATATATCACCTATAATACTGTATTAACAAGCCCTACCCTTTTCGGTTAATTTAGTGATTGTTCAGCCTTCTTCGCCTTGAAGCAACATTCATAAATCGAACTGGGCTTCGAAAGTGGTTTACGTAAGTTTCCATTATACAGTATTGCATGTGCTGTATTTGCAAAAGAAAAGAAAAGCCTCAAACCTTGTCTAAGTCTTCACCTTTAGCTTAGTAGGTCCTTTCAATTCCCCAAATGCCATTAGCTCTCACACGTATCACCCGGTAAGAGACTTACTGTATCTCATTTCCATGACATTACTATAATTTATCGTGACTCTTGCGAAGAATAAAGTACAGTACTGTGTGTTGTAAGCTTCCCCCCAGAAAAAATATGTTCCCGTGGGGCATTAGTGGGTTAAAAACATGACTCGCTGGTATTTCATCACTGCTCGCCAATAAATTGCTAAACTCGGGGCGTCTCTGTTGCAAGTGGGGAACCTTGCAAAATATCCCTGGGCTCGTTTCCCGGCGCAGAAAGATGTTTTATTTGCTCTCTCTCTTTCTCTCTCTCCTGACTTGGCATTTCTTTGTCTGTTGCAATTTTTACTGTTGCCATTTTCGCCTTACTACGCGCATTTCTTCCTTCCTGTCTCTTGACAACCGCGAAAGATTCGCCCCGGCGACTGTCGCAATTTCACACTTTCCCGAAAATGTAGAACGCGACGCATAATAATCGAGAGCGACGATGCAGATGGGTGAAAGAAAGGAAAGAATATTTTTGTTGGTGAGAGGAAGAGGAGGGGCGGGGAATAAAGGAAAGAAAAGGAGAGGAAACAAACGAAAGAGAGAAAGAGGATTTGGAAGAATAAGAAGGAGAGAAAAAAAAGGTTTTTTTTTCCAATGAGACGATTTCCCCGTTTCCCTTTTGCAACACGAACTGAGTGGAGAAATGACTTCCGCGTCCCCGCCGCTGGGTTACGTCAGTGAGAGAAGCGTCTTTATTTCCTTTTTTTGGAGGAGGAAATAGATGCTTTTGTGGTGCTGACATCTAGCTGGGATGTTGTAGAGATGCATGCAGATTTTTACCCAATAAGTTGTATGAACATTTTACCGCTGTCGAGACTCTTTTATTTCCATTTTAGAAGAGGAGATGCTTTTTTGGTGCTGCCATCTAGCTGGGATGTTGTCGAGATGCATGCAGATTTTCACCCAATACTGTTGTATGAACATTTTATTTTACCGCTGTCGAGACTCGGCACTGCAGTGTACGCATGAGCGAGTACAGCAAAATACCATACCATCACTTGATGGCATGACAAAATGTTATAAATATTGTGCAAGCGGAACCTGTTCAAGTCTTAACTTCGAGGGCCCTGCCAAAAAAAAAACAGGCGGGAAAGTTTCGAGTTGGAGGAGAGGGGAAAGAAAGAAGAATTACTGGAAATTGTAATTGGTGATATTCTAGGCCTTAAATTGCTTCTTATACGAGCTGACAGAATAAAAAAAAGCGGGAAAGTTTTGAGTTGGAGGAGTGGGAAAAGAAAGAAGAATTACTGGAAATTGTAATTGGTGATATTCTAGGCCTTAAATTGCTTCTTATACGAGCTGACAGAATGCTTAACCCCAGAGGAGGCACGGGTTCACTTGCCCAATTAGTCGTTCATTTCCTTGCAAATTGAATCAAGTTAATTTTTTGGCTTTCTCTTTCTTGTGTCAACATAATATTAGAATATAAGCCACGAGGCCTTCAGAAAATTTTGTTTCGGCACGTGTTTTGTTTCTGAGGGATTTTAGGCAGGGACTGGAAACGAATTTCCACTTCGGGTTTGGGGGGTTCGGGTTATTGATGCCCAACTGTAAAGTACAGTATTTAATTCACCATTATCAGGCTGTAAGTCACAAGTTTTGGAATCATGACGGTATTGCAAATTTTACGAATTCTTCTGCAAAATTTTCATTGAGAATTACTTTACTGAAATTGAATTTACAGCGTCTTTGATTTCACGTAAATTTCCAAGTCTCCATTTCGCATTTATTAGGCTAAAAATGATGTTGCCAAGATGTGAATAAGGTTTCTGTACTGATAGTTCCTGTGTCATTTTTGAATGGATGGAGTTTCTTTTTATGTAAAAAAAATACAATGTCTGACGCATTCAATTCTGCGATGAGTGCAATTGTTCGACATGACCCGCATTTCCGGAAATGACCTCTCTTTTTCTTCTCAAGCAAAATTCGAAATCGCAGCAGTTAATTCTCAGTCTGCAACCAGCGTCGTGTTTATTCATATTTTTCCTTCTCTATCAAAGCACGGAAAAGTTGGCGCTTTTTTTCTTCTTTTTCTTCTTCTTTCTCCTAGGTTCGATGTCGTGTAAATATTGCATGACGTCGCTTTCTCTTGCTTGATTGCGTCATTTTTTTTTTTTTTGAGAAGCCCTCGCTGAGGAAAAGTTGTTCCCGTTGCTAGTCGCGTTTCGACACGATTGCTGAAATCGGGGGCCCTGTTGGTTCCTGCTTTGGACTCCTCTCTTCCTCCTGATTTTGTTTCCTTTTCGTCTTTCTTCAGCATTGATACGCATTATTATGATGGAAGCCGCCGTGATGTAATAATATCCCTACTTGATTGTTGCGAAGACTACTGGGGAATGGTTTCCGAGTACGAGGGCGGAGTACAGTACTGTGCCGAACGGGAAGTTATTCTTCTTCGGAATTGGGGTGCGAAAAGTGAAAGCTTCGCCCCGGATAACGAATATTTCGACCGATTATGTTTTTTTGTTGTTGTTGTTACTCTTTGTTAGGCTTCAAAATTTCACGATGAAGAAAATAGGAGGGAAAGTCGTGCCCTGATTGGTTCTGCGTGAACGTGGCGAAAAAGTGAATGTTTATATGCGAGATCCTTGTCACGTTTTGAGAGGAGATGAAAGGCATTGTTCGATAAATTCGAAATTTTATATCCTTATTTTTGTTGTTGCGAAGCGATGAAAAGGAATCGAGTAATTTTTTTTTCTTGAACCGAACAGAGATTCATTTAATTTCTCTTGAAGTTTCAACACTCTATGGCTTATGCGTCTTTCACTGGTAATTGCATTACCGTACACTGTATTTTTAATCGGCAAGGAATAATCTTCCGGATTGGCATCAATAAGCGAGGAAATTGTTGTACAGTATAAGAATCATTGAAGGGTATGAGAAAATTATGCCCTTCCATTTTGGGCTATGATCCCCGAAATGATTTAGAAACTTGGAGCATTTTGTGAATCGACAGTTGATAACGTTACTGCAAATAAGAGTGGCAATTGTCAATTTCTCGAGCAATATTCATCTATGGTATGCCAAATCTTTTCGCCAGGATTGCTTCACCGGGTGGATATTGTCAGTAAGTCACTGGAAATTAAACTTGTTTTTCTCTAGAAGAAGACGATTTCGTGTAAATTAGATTAGCTTCAGAATTATTTTCTGACTACTCCATGATTATAATACTGTATAATGTACAGTAATTAATACTGTTCGTGCGATTTGAAATCCCCGGAAATTGAGAAAAATGTGTTTGTTCTTGCAAAAACATTCCTCAAATCGAAATCCTTATTACAGTATTTTTGATTATTTATTCAATAATCTGCCTTCCAAAATAAAATTTCCTTTAACGATTCATGAATTTTTTATTTATTAATAAGGCATTTTTTCTGATTACTCAGGATGTTGATATCCGTATTCATATTTTCTCAATAAGTGCTATCTAGTTTTTTTTCGTTATTCCAAGAAGACATGGTTCTCGCCTGGGTTGCAATTGTTTTCTTCGCAGCTTCTGATCGGGATCCGTGGGAAGCCGCGATTGGGCCCAATCGCGGGGGGTTTTTTCTTGGGTTTATCGAGCAGCAGATGAAGATACGAGACCAGCCGGGTGTCGGAAATAGAAAAAAAAGGAAAAATGGATAGCTGGCTATTGCTCTTTTTTTTCCCTTCTTTTTGTTGAATATTTCACGAGACCGTGTGATGAGGCGTGTGTGCATTGAGTGGAGAGAAATAGAGAGAGAGAGAGAGAAAAGTGGAGAAGCTAGAGCAAACGCTAAGCAGAGCAGAGCAGCGTAGTGGAATGAAGTCCATGACACAGATTCCATGCCCCCCCCCCCCCCTCTCTGGTTTGCTCTCCTTCTACTTCTTCTCCTTCGTCCGTTTCCTTGAAAGCTTCTCGTCGTCATTCACTGTTTCTAGGCGACGAAAAGAAGACGATGATGATGATGAAAAAAATAAAGAGAGAGAGAGAGAGAAAGTACAGTTCAGTTTATGAATTGATGAGTCCTAGTTCGTAAAAAAAAATTATTGGGATTTACAGGTTGACTCTCTTTCTCTCTGGAATGATTTTCAGCCGCAGCGATAACCTCCGTACAAGAAACTTTTTTATTTTTCCGTCACGACGAAATTCTTTAGAGAGCCATTTTTTGATTTCTCGCTGTTGGGCACTAGTGCATATCTGGCTACAAAAAAAGAGAAGAAAAACGTTATTCATGGTTCAAGAATTGAGGAGACCCATTGGATTTACATTTGGCCTGTATGAATGATTTAAAATTTACGATATCAATCCACCGAAATGTTATTTTTCATGCAAGGCGCTTCTTTTTTTTCGGGTCCTGGCAGACCTACTATTTGATGTACATGTGCGGATTTCTTGATTGACATCTGAACTCCGTCTCTGGAAACTTTTTTTTTTAAATAATCCATCATTCACTGTTTCTACGTGACGGCGAAGATGCAGGAATACAGAAAAATATGAAATTTTCGGGTCAAATAGTCCCAGTTGAAATTTTGATTTCTCCTCCATTTAATGCAGATACAGTACTGTATTCTTACAGTATACCTTTTTTCTGGGTGCATAAAACTTTTTTTTTTGTGGTCCTGAACAACTTGCTGTTGTTCTCCTGTCTTAACTTTCGCCACCATGACAAACTTTCCTGTTTACCCTAGATTTATTTTAAATCTCATGAATATTTTTGTGTTTAGATGGTCCACCTCGTGTTTTGTCCATCCATTACAATATGCTTATTTAATCTCTCTTTATTCATTTATTTACCTGAAAGCGCGCTGTATGTACGCTTGAATGAAAGCCGTTTCTCGTGACGTGAAAAGAAAAACCTGCCTTGGATTAGCACGAGATATCCGTGCTAATCTTCTGAAAATCTCGTTCCGTGAAAAAAAAATTACTGTAACTGCGACCTTTTCCTGTGAGAAGTCGTGTTCTGGTTTCAAGTTCACCAGTTTTGCGATTTTTCTCTTTCGCCGTCGTTATTAAATTTAAATGTCTTTTATGTCACGGAAACTGCCTTTGGAAAGGATATTTTTTTAAAGCTTGAACGCATTCTACGAGTTCGTGGTCACCGGGATGATTTGGGTGAACGTTTCCTTGAAGTTTGAAATGGGCCAAGATCATCTGTATTTCCGAAAGAATAACTATTTTACAGTGAATCGGTCGATTTTGAATTGATTTAAATATTCGGATGCGTTTTCGTCGGTTTCGAAATCCATTGTAATGACAAAATCTGCCTCATTGACACTGAAGAACTCGGAAATCCAATGAAAGTAATTTTCCGGAAGGTTGATGTATTTTTCGCTTGAGAGGACCATGGAAGGTTTGGTTGCTTTTTTTTTGTCCATGATCTTGTTCGTTGCACGAACGTTTGTCGCAAGTACATAATATTCGTTACCCGAATTTTTAAAATGGAATTCTCGTGCTTGTGCTTTTGTATGCAATGCAACCATTGTCGTTATGTGAGGCCGAAGGAAAAGCTGCGACGAGACGTGAGTTCCGTGACATTTCTTCCATTGCATTCAGACAAATGGTCTTGAAATTCCTTGCCTAGTAGAACAGCATCGCTGTCGATTTTCAAAATTTTTTTGAATTGGTCAATGGCATTCTTGAAGATGAAGGGGAGGGGAAACGCTGTGAAACCTGTGATTGAATAGCTGAAAATGGGGGAAGAACAAGAAGGTATCGCTCATTCCTCGGAAATGATTTGGTATACAGTAACTTTTTTATTGTAACTATGGAAATCAGCATTTGTAAATTCCACCACATTTCAGGCAACCAAAGATTGAGCTCCATTATGAGAATAAATAGAAAAAAGTTGAATGTTTTTTCAAATGTAAAACAAAATTTAAGCGTATTTTTCTTGGTCTTTCTGCACATCTGATGCTTCGTCCGCGATATTCTGGAAATATCATTTTTTAACTTCTGCTAATTGATATATACTTTTTAATCGTGATGTTTATCTTCGTCTAGCAATTACCGTAGTACTGTACTTGTAATTCTAGGATCTATTGGAATGCACAGTACAGTACATCAAACGTTTCAAGAAGCTATGAAGAGTTATGTGGCTATTTTTCCATTTCTGGCGGTGGCTAAATTTAAAGTAAAAATTCAATTTGAATAATCCTTGCGACCCTTTTCAGCTGTAACACGCGCGTTACAATCCTTATTTTTAATGTGTAAAATATTGTATCCATTGACTCAAGCAGGAGTAAAATTATGTTTCCATTCCATTTAATGCAAGTTCGTCTTTCGTTTTCGGGCGACGAATTCGTGAAATTTTGAGGCACTAAAATTTAAGTGCCTGCATTAGTGTGAATCTTGTTCGTTAGGGAAGATCCGCCAGATTGCAGCCGTAAAAATGAGATGACCCTTTGGAAATTCCGTCTTTCGTTTTCTCGTTTTGTGAGGGGGGAAAAAGATATACTGTATAGTTTTTGAAAACTTGATGAGCTGTAAGGTTCTCTGGAGTGCGTGGGGTTTCCGAGACTATCTTCCCAGTGAACCTGGCCTTTGAATGGGGTAATCGAGTGGCTGAAGGCGAGAGGTTCGAGTTAGTCTTTGTGAGTCAAGGTCTCTCTCTCTCTTGAGAAGGGGAAAAAAAAACCACCCGGGCTCTCAACTTCTTCTTCTTCCCCCTTTTTTTTGTTGTTTTATGGGTTTGTCCTTTTTTGATCAGCTGGCAGTGAGCGAGGTCGTATTTCTTTAGAGCTTCCCCTCGGGGTTTTGTTTTTCTTTTTTTATAACGCCACGTTTACCTACGATGGAATACAGTATTCTGATCTTGAGTTTCCTGGTTGGTAGAACCGGTTTATTCCTGGGGGTCAAAGTTTGTAAGTGCTTCTGTTTGGACGCCCTTTCTTTCATCTATGAGGGAGTTAAAATTAGTTTCGGGTTGATGGGAGGGCAAGGAGAAGCTAATTTCCATACCAATCTCATCTTTTACTTGTGAGATACGCGCATGAAAGAAAATTCAGGAATAAAAACAGCTAATATGAAGACAGGAAGCTTTTCTGCTTCACTTTTGAAATGCAAATTTTGAAAAAAATACTGCAAAATTGCCTGTGGATTTCTCGGGAATCGTGATCCCACATCTGGTACGACATGCGCTATTTATGAATGAGTTGCTTTGTAACGAATATTCCTTTGAAACGAAGCTATTTTACTGGTCCCAATTAAAAGTACAGTAGCTTAACTGTAACATACATTTTACATTACTGTGATTCTGTAGCAATTTATTTTGTAAGCATTTTATTCTCATTTGTCTAGCGTAAGAAACTAAATTGAGGGAAGTTGGTTGGTTGGTGGAAGATTGGGTGCTTAGGCTAAGTCCAGTCAAGTAAGGTTGCTCATTGGGTTTAGGTATCCCAAGATATTCTGAAATTTCTTGAATGAGGCTTTTGAGTAGCTCAAATTATAGCTTGACTTGAGTTTAGCAGAGGTCGTTTAGATTAGGTTAAAATGAGGTAGTGTAACTTAGTTTAGGCCGAGGAACGGTAGGTTCAACTTATACTAAGTTTATTTAGCTTTGGGTAAACATACTTTTGAATAAGAAGACATGCATCATTTAAGTATGCGGAAAACAGCATTTTTCAAATATTAGCCAGACGTGGGCATATTTTGCACTACTGTACTGTACAGAATTTTTTTTTTCCAGAGAGTTAGCTAAGATAAGCTTTCTTTTTCTGATTTCCTGCTTCATAAAATCGTGATTGGGAACAAAAGAAAGCGTGCTAGGACTTCTAAAAAGAGAACCAAACCGGATTTGAGGTCTACTGTGTCCAGTATAATGTCGGTGAAAGTAGTTCTCTCTTTGTATTGAGTGCAAGCTAAAACATCAGCGCGAAAAATGTGTCTTTTCTCTCCCCCCTTATTCGCGGATTGCGGGGACGGGAGAAAAAGTACGGTAAAGTATACATGATATGGAAGAAAGGTAAAATGTTGACGACATGAACAGTCAGCCTGTGTCTGAGCAGACCCAGAGCAGGAACAATCCGTCTACCATTCTTGAGACCACAAGAAAGAAGCGGAGACAACTTTGTGATTTCATGCCGGGTATTTGTCTCCCTCTCTCTATCTTCATCCATCTCCTCCTCTTTCAAAAAAAAAGTTATTATTTTTTGGTTGCGTGTCTTTCTTTTCTGTGTTTGCGTGTCCTTCCCTGGAGTGAGCCCGGGTCAAGCCAGAGGTGAGGGCGCCTTGGCACCGATTTGGTCCGAGAGCGATTTGGAAATTGGGATTTCTGGGGCGTTTCCATAGTGAACGAGTCCATGGCGAGGGACAAAGCATTGCTTGGATGGCCGCTTCTCTGGCGGCTGTTGAGCGAGAGAGAGGCAAGGAAGAAGTAGAAGGAAAAATATAAAAGGCGGCGTTAACCTCGATATACTTCCCATTTTTTTTCCCAGGTCACGTTTGGTCCGATTTAAGCTACTTATTTTGTCGGCCCAGTTGCGAATGAGCGATACGTGTCTGTTGGGCTCGTTGTTGGGGGGGGGAAGGTGGCAAAGATGCGGTAGGTAATAAACATTTTAAGGCCGGTTGGGTTTAGGGACATGGTTTTTTATTATTATTTTTTTTTTACATATTTGCGACTGATAAACTTCAAAACAGTAGCTTGGAAGCGACTGTGGAACTACATTTCTCTAACCATGAATCGAAATACTGTTGAGAGAATTTATACTGAATTTTATTTCGCGCTATTTGAGATGAATTTCAGTCCGAAATCGGCAGTTGTAATCTGCTGCGACTCTCGCGTGTGTTTTTAGGGCTGTAGGAACTGAAAGACTTACGACAATCTTCATGGGAAGAAATCGTTGTGAAAGAGTGATACTGCATACATATTATGCTAATAATTTTTCAAGTACTGTATTACTGTAACAAAGAGAAAGTATCCGCGTACTTTGATTGTAAAACTCGTGAGTCATGTATGCATTAAAAAATTCCATTTAGTCCACTTTCAAAAGAATTTTTCCCAGAAGCCCTATTGTACTGGACGCAAGTATTTTTTGAAATCTAGATTGAGGTAGAAAATGGGTGTTGACGACCTTTCAAAATGCAAAAGACGCCGCAGATTTGTTCATGACATGACATGATAAAAATAAAAGAGACCACAACCTGCAGCTTAGACTAGGTAATGTACGGATGCGAAAAAGAAAGAAAACTTTATTATATATTGCTGTTTCGTGTTATTTTTTTCTCGAACCCATCTGAAACTTCGTGAAAGAACCCAGCGAGGTTCATTCAGGCAATTATTTTTGTTTATTTAATAATCCTCCGATTCCTAGTACCTATTCTTTTTATTTCCTCTGGAAATATATATGGTCGTTGCTGTTCTGTGTTACTTTTTTCTCGAACCCATCTGAAACTTTGTGTTTGAACCCAGCAAGGTTCATCCAGGCAATTTTTTTGTTTATTTAAAAATCCTCCGATTCCTAGTACCTATTATTTTTATTTCTTCTGAAAATATATACGGTCGTTGCTGTTCTGTGTTACTTTTTTTTCTCGAACCCATCTGAAACTTTGTGAAAGAACCCAGCAAGGTTCATTCAGGCAATTCTTTTTTGTTTATTTAATAAATCCTCCGATTCCTCCCATACTCGGGTGCGCGTCAACGCGCGTGTTGTCCTTGTTTCTTCCGATATGCTCTGACTGGAATAGGAGAGGAATGAAAAGAAACTGCGATTGTATTCATGTCCCTGCTTATCAAGAAGTGCCTTTTTGCCTGCGTTTTCCTCAGCGGCTTGCAACCGAACTCGGTGCAGTGCCCGGCTAAAAGTACCCGGTGACTGAAGGAAAAACCAGCAAGGCTTAGGGAGAGCCCTCTAAAGAGACATACGAAGCACACACATACATGAACTAAGATGTGTGTGTGTGTGGGAATGAAGTATGGACCACTAACAGTGTTCCCAAACCTTTTTCGACCCACGGGCCGGCTAATTTTCCTAAAATTTTCTGCGGATCGGCATATTTCCATAACAATTTCTGCGAACCGGCAGCGTTCCATAAAAATATTTTCATACTGGCAGAAAAATATTAAATTCTGTACCTCCCACAAAGTCCTCCAAACGAAATTTTTTTTCTTCAAAAATCAAGTTAAGAACCAATGAAGTAGGTACAGAATAGTGAAGTGTCTTCAAAAAATTAGAAGCTGGGCTTGAAAAACGGTTTCCCGGAAGGAAAACTAGAAATAAATTATTGCAGCAGGTGAAAATTACTCTTGAGTGTGTTATTAAGTCAACTTTTATTATAATCACATAATTTCAGCTGCCATTGTCTTACAAAACTATCAGATAACAATAGCAGATTTCTTAGAAACTTGAAATGCATTTATTATACTGAAAATCTCCCGCGGACCGGCAAAAAAAAACTTCTGCGGACCACGGGTTGGGGAACACTAGACTAAATAGTGGCGATGGGTGTTTTTCTAAATGCCCTCAGGCGCTCCCGAAACCCGCCGAAATAACTGTTCCAATACTGTATATGGCATTGGTTTTTAAGGCTTTGCCCTTGTTAGAATCCTGACGATGATTTCATTCTATTGTATGGCTATGTTCATTCATGTGATTGGGCGAAAAAAAAAATAAAGAGATCAGGTCTCCAAAAACTGAACACCTTAGGTAAAAATACTAGTTAAAGAACTCTAATTAAAGTGCTCCTTGCGTAAAAACCTCAGAAGCAGAACCAATGCCGAACATTTTCTAGGTGAAAAGTTGAAGATGGTCATTTTGTCAAATCTAGATTCTTGAACTAGGGAAAATGGTTGAAGAATTGTGCTGTTCATATCGAAGAGATTTAGCGGTTTTTTTTCTTGAATGGTTTATTTTTGGATGGTTGACATTTTCTTTTATTGGAGAACTTCTGAAACTATTTTTGCGTGTGGGATTTTGTGAATTTAATTGACGGGAATGGAGGCGAATGTTTTACCGATGGTTTTTTTTGTTTTTTGTGAAAGCACAGCAAGGTATTTAAAGTCCCTTTTTTCTTTCTCTTTTACAGGTGAAAGTTGTGAAGTTCAGCTATATGTGGACTATCAACAACTTCAGCTTCTGTCGAGAAGAGATGGGCGAAGTTCTGAAAAGTTCCACGTTTTCGGCTGGGGCCAGCGACAAGTTGAAATGGTGAGTTTTTGGGTTTTTTTTTTTTTTGAAGTCGTATACTGTACACGCATTATACAAAACCTGAAGAATGCTATTCTTTTTCTTTTATTCACAGAATATATATGCATTAGTTTTACAAATTGAAATATGCAACGCCTTTTCAATTAAAGAAAGAATTATTTCTGCGCTGAAAAGCTCTGTAAATTTGCTGATAGATCGATTTATTACCATATTTTATGGCTTACCTGAGGATTCTTGCTTAATTTTTGTTGCATTCTTCAGTCATATTAAAAAAAATTGAATAAATCTCACCATCTCCGAGCGAGGCACAGAAAACATGTGGCATTTTTTTCCTGTCGAAATAAACCCTGAAAAATAGCTTTACAAAATACTTGCGTGATTCAAACTTGAAACAATTCAACACGATTCAAACATATCCCAGCTGACTTTGTTTCCCAGTGTTTCATCATCGCCAACGGAGGCACAAAAACTTATATTTTTTCGGTTGAGATTAACCTAAAAAATGTATAAAAGAACTTTTAAATTACAGGAACTGATCGATTCAAAAATTTCTAGCTGGATTTGTTTCCGTGCGTAGGAAGTTTTTCATAATTGTCCGTGAGGAAAGTACTCAGTACTGTACAGTGAAAAAAAAGCACAAAACAGAAATACATTGTACAACGTATCCCACGGAAAAGCGTCGGTACTGAAAAACATAATTGTATTTGAACTCCGTCCCGGATAAAATAAAAAATACACGGTCTAGAATCACCGAGTGAGTAAAAGAACCCGAAAATACCATAATACGTTCATATTTTTTTTTTTGTCTGTGTGCTTTCCTTCGACTCGCACTGCGTCGTTATTAAAAATAAAATCGTGGACGAGAGGCTAGAGTCGGTTTAAAAAGAGTGCATTGATGATAATTAAAAGTTAATTACTGTCATTACTGAATAAATTAAAGAAAGAATTATTTCTGCGCTGAAAAGCTCTGTAAATTTGCTGATAGATCGATTTATTACCATATTTTATGGCTTACCTGAGGATTCTTGCTTAATTTTTGTTGCATTCTTCAGTCATATTTAAAAAAAAAATTGAATAAATCTCACCATCTCCGAGCGAGGCACAGAAAACATGTGGCATTTTTTCCAGTCGAGATAAACCCTGAAAAATAGCTTTAAAAAATACTTGCGTGATTCAAACTTGGAACAATTCAACACGATTCGAACATAACCCATCTAACTTTGTTTCCCAGTGTTTCATCATCGCCAACGGAGGAATAGAAAACTTTTTTTTCGGTTGAGAATAACCTAAAAATGTATAAAAGAACTTTTAAATTACAGGAACTGATCAATTCAAAAATTTCTAGCTGGGTTTGTTTCCGTACGTAGGCAGTTTTTTCATAAGTGTCCGTGAGGAAAGTACTCAGTACTGTACAGTGAAAAAAAGCACAAAACAGAAATACATTGTACAAAGTATCCCACGGAAAAGCGTCGGTACTGAAAAACATAATTGTATTTGAACTCCGTCCCGGATAAAATAAAAAATACCCGGTCTAGAATCACCGAGTGAGTAAAAGAACCCAAAAATACCGTAATACGTTTATATTTTTTTTGCAGACACACGAAAGGAAGCTGAGCGTGACGCAGCAATAATTTTTATTTTAGCACCTGCTCTCCGATCTCAGCCAAATTTTTCTCACGTAACTACTATTAATTTTCAATTAATGACAGTAATGACTTATGAGAGCACGTTGTGGTCATTTTACCGAGTTTTTATTTCACCGTTGCTCTAATTATCTGAACCGAACCGTATCGGTGATGAAGTAACCTCAATGAAAACTAGAGTGAAACTTTTTGCGTGACCGTGTCTGGCAATTTTATGAGGCGTGGCGTCAGAACTGAAAATTTACCGTTGCTCTAATTATCTGAACCGAACCGTATCGGTGATGAAGTAACCTCAATGAAAACTAGAGTGAAACTTTTTGCGTGACCGTGTCTGGCAATTTTATGAGGCGTGGCGTCAGAACTGAAAATTTTTATTACAAGTGTTCTTCGAAAAATTAGTTTTATGTTAGCAAATTGGTATTGTATCAGAGGAGCATTTTGTTGAGGTCTTCTACGAAAAATAAATAGGCTTGTTTGCAGAATTGTTTGACCATTGACTCTTGTTTTATATGGGAGAAAGCCACAGAAAATAATTGAAGGTTCAAATAATATATTTTCCCTGCATTTTAATTTATGTAGTACAGTACAGTAGTAACGAATATATTTAGAGTTCTGCGCATTTTGGGTCAAGTAAAAGAGCAGAGCTGTTGAAAGTTTTTTCTATCAACTGTTCAATGAAAGCTAACACTTACAAGATCAGGTGGAGTGATTTTTAATGACAATCCCAGTTATCGAGATGCTCTTTGTTTTGGAAGACATCCAACCACCCAATGACATGTAAATGCAGAAATCAAATTTTCAAAATTGATTCTGAGCATGGGCGTGTGATTCTCAGCAATAAGCCTATGATATCCCTAGAAATATACCTCAATTTATCTGATTTTTTTTGCATATTTTTCATTCAGGGGTGGATATTTTTTGTGGCACTAGTTGTCATTAAATTGGGGTTTCCCTTGAGAACACACTGGAGGCAGAATAGTTTCCAGGGAAATTTGTGGCATTAAATTGAGGGTTGACAGTACATGTAAATGTAAAAAAAAAATCAGATTTTATAAATTATACATAGCGCGGGGCATGTGATCATCTGTGAATGATAACCCGATGATATTTCTATAAACTTTGTATACCTTAATTTATCTGATTTTTGAATTTTTTTTTTCGTTCGGGGCAGGATATTTTTTTGTCAATAATGAATCGGATTTTTTCTTTAAAAAAAATAATAAAACTGGAGGGAGATTTTTTCCAGGGGAATTTGTGGCATTGAATCGAGGGTTGGCTTGTAGAATTTTTTGAGAAAAATGTAATGATTGCGATTTCCCTTTCAACAAGTGCGAGATTGTATTGATTTTTTGTTGTTGCGGTGAACAACAACCTCGTGGTCCTGATGATGGAAATTGAACGTAGATTTGATTGATTTTTTTTCTTTCATTCACTCATGGGGTGTTATTTATTCTATAATTTATTATTTTATTTTATTTTCCTTGGCCATGAAGGTGCCTGCGAGTGAATCCCAAGGGCCTGGACGAGGAGAGCAAGGACTACTTGTCCCTCTACCTGCTCCTGGTGTCGTGCAACAAGACGGAAGTGCGGGCCAAGTTCAAGTTCTCCATCCTGAACGCCAAGCGCGAGGAGACGAAGGCGATGGAGAGCCAGCGGGCGTATCGGTTCGTGCAGGGCAAGGACTGGGGCTTCAAGAAGTTCATTCGCCGCGACTTCCTGTTTGACGAGGCCAACGGGCTCTTGCCTGACGATAAGCTCACTCTGTACTGCGAGGTTGGTTTCTCTTTTTTTTTTCTTCTTTCTCTTCTTTTTTCTTCTTTCTCTTCTTCTTTATTGTTGTTGTTGTGATTGTGTGTGTGTGTGTGTGTCTCTCTTGTTTTATTTATTTTTTATTCCTTTTATTGTGGATGCACGGGGGGGCTGGGATGTCCCAGTTCCACGCGTTATTGTTACAGTACAGTTGAACCTCACTGAGTGGAACCTTCTAAAGTCGTACACCCCACTAACTCGAATATTTTCCAATCCCTTTCTGGCTTCCCATAGAACCAATGCATTAAGAACCTCCCTAACTCAAAGTATTTTTCTCTGACACCTCTGTAAGTCAAATTTTCTGAGGTCTTTTGGTTATTATTTCCTTGAAATATTAAAAAGAAAATCAATAAAACAAATAGTTTTATGCATCTTGAAATTAAGTGAAAGACTAATTGAACAAATGAACCCATGCCTCCGAGTTCAGCAAGGCGTAAACTCATTAAAAAGCAAGTTTAGGCCCAGAATATCCTCATCTACAATTTCCCACAATTTTTTACTTTTCCTCACAGCAAAAATGTTTTTTTCCTTTACTCAAAACCTTAAAAAATCAAAACCTCCCAATGTCAAATTTTTTCCGGGTCCACAAAAATTTGACTTGGAAGAGGTTCATCTGTATTTTCTCTTGATAAACGCCTGGTCTTGTCCCGTCTGTAATAAAGGCCGAGTGTCAAAAAATCTTGAAGCAGAAAATAGCCGGCCCCTAAAACAGGTGTTGACACTCTACAACGATCTTGTCTGAAATGATTTTCTCTGCATTATACTGTACTGTACAACGAATTTTTGCTTTGTCCCATGGGGCTCTCTACCCGTATCAGAGGATTTTTCTACTGCGAAATTATCTCTGCAATAATTTTTTTCTGGTCCATGAGGTGAATCGAAAAGTCGTACTACAAAATTCAATGGACCAGAAAAAAATTTTTGCCGAGATAATTTCGTTGTAGGAAATTCCTATAACATGAGTAGATAGCCCCATGGGTTGAAGCAGAAAATTCGTTATGCAGTACAGTACAGAGAAAATAATTCTGCAATAATAACTCTGTAATAATTTTTTTCTAGTCCAAAAATCCAAAGGGCCAGAAAAAAATTGTTGCAGAGATAATTTCGTTGTAGGCAATTCCTATAACATGAGTGGATGGGATGAAGCAAAACATTCGTTTTACAGAGAAAATCATTGTAGACAAGACATTATTCTCTCGGCAATAATTTTTTTTCTGCTCCCTTGAATTTTGTCGTAGAGAGTCCACGAGTAGTAGCTGGATCAAAGATTACAAAGAAGGTGGGAGAGAAATTGAAAGAATTCTGAGAATTTTATTGATTGAAATCATTTGCCAAGAAAGAGTTGAAATCAACGGGTTTTTTCATATCTTTTCACCCGTGTTTTTCCTGCTTTTTTTTCTGCTGGGCAGTCATGCTCGAGCAAAAGTTGATGACATGTATTTAAAAAAAAAAAAAAAGATGTAAAAATATTTTTTTGCTTTCCTTGAATCATTTGAACTAATTCAACGATTTTTGTTTGTGTGTTTCTTCCTTGTAGGTGAGCGTGGTGGCGGACAGTGTGAACATTTCCGGCCAGTCGAACGCGGTTCAGTTCAAGGTGCCACCGTTGCTCTAATTATCTGAACCGAACCGTATCGGTGATGAAGTAACCTCAATGAAAACTAGAGTGAAACTTTTTGCGTGACCGTGTCTGGCAATTTTATGAGGCGTGGCGTCAGAACTGAAAATTTGTATTACAAGTGTTCTTCGAAAAATTAGTTTTATGTTGGTAAATTAAAAAATAATTGAATGCGAAAGTGGCCCTAAATTAGGGGGTATTGTATCAGAGGAAAATTTTGTTGAGGTCTTCTACGAAAGGTGAAATGGGCTTGTTTGCAGAATTGTTTGACCATTGACTCTTGTTTTATATGGGAGAAAGCCACAGAAAATAATTAAAGGCTGAAATAATATATTTTCCCTGCATTTTTATTTATGTAGTACAGTAGTAACGAATGTAGTAAGAGTTCTGCGCATTTTGGGTCAAGTAAAAGAGCAGAGCTGTTGAAAGTTTCTATCAACTGTTCAATGAAAGCAAACACTTCCAAGATCAGATGGAGTGATTTTTAATGTTTTTCAAGATATTATCCCAGTCATTGATATGCTCTTTGTTTTGGAAGACATCCAACCACCCAATGACATGTAAATGCAGAAATCAAATTTTCAAAATTGATTCTGAGCATGGGCGTGTGATTCTCAGCAATAAGCCTATGATATCCCTAGAAATATACCTCAATGAATCTAATTTTTTGCATATTTTTCATTTAGGGGTGGATATTTTTTGTGGCACTAGTTGTCATTAAATTGGGGTTTCCCTTGAGAACACACTGGAGGCAGAATAGTTTCCAGGGAAATTTGTGGCATTAAATTGAGGGTTGACTGTACATGTAAATGTAAAAAAAAAAAAAATCAGATTTTATAAATTATACATAGCGCGGGCATGTGATTCTCTGTGAATGATAACCCGATGATATTTCTATAAACATTGTATACCTTAATTTATCTGATTTTTGAAATTTTTTTCGTTCGGGGCAAGATATTGTTTGTGTCACTAATGGATCGGATTTTTTCTTTAAAAAAAACACTGGAGGGAGATTTTTTCCAGGGAAAAACCACAGAAATAATTAAAGGCTCAAATAATCTTATTTTCCCGGCATTTTAATTAATTTAGTATAGTAGTACCGAATATAGTAAGATTTTTGCGCATTTTGGGTCAAGTGAAAGAGCAGAGCTTTTGAAAGTTTTTTATCTTCTTTTTGTTGCATTAAATTGAGGCTTGACTTGTAGAATTTTTGAGAAAAATGTAATGATTGCGGATTTCCCTCTCGAAAATTGCGAGACTGTATTGTTCTTTGTTGCGGTGAACAACAACCTCGTGGTCCTGGAAATTGAACGTAGATTTGATTGATTTTTTTTTTCTTTCATTCACTCATGGGGTGTTATTTATTCTATAATTTATTATTTTATTTTCCTTGGCCATGAAGGTGCCTGCGAGTGAATCCCAAGGGCCTGGACGAGGAGAGCAAGGACTACTTGTCCCTCTACCTGCTCCTGGTGTCGTGCAACAAGACGGAAGTGCGGGCCAAGTTCAAGTTCTCCATCCTGAACGCCAAGCGCGAGGAGACGAAGGCGATGGAGAGCCAGCGGGCGTATCGGTTCGTGCAGGGCAAGGACTGGGGCTTCAAGAAGTTCATTCGCCGCGACTTCCTGTTTGACGAGGCCAACGGGCTCTTGCCTGACGATAAGCTCACTCTGTACTGCGAGGTTGGTTTCTTTTTTCTCTTTTTTTCTTCTTCTTCTTTGTTGTCTCTCTTTTTTTATCAGTAATTTTGTCTATGGATGCACGGGGGGCTGGGATGTCCCAGTTCCACGCGTTATTGTTGTACAGTTGAACCTCCCTAAGTCGAATACCCCACTGACTCGAATTTTTTTCCAATCCCTGTCTGGCTTCCCATAGAAACAATGCATTAAGAACCTCCCTGAATCAAAAGTATTCTTCTCTCAAACCTCTGTAAGTTGAATTTTCTGAGGACTTTTGGTTATTATTTCCTTGAAATATGAAAGAGAAAATCCATTTAAAAAATGATTTTATGCATCTTGAAATGAAGCGATAGAATTTTTTTTGTGAGTCCCTGGCTGGATTTCCTTAGAAACAAAGCATTAAAAACCTCCCTAACTCGAAGTCTTTTTCTCTCAAACCTCTGTAAGTGGAATTTTTTAAGGTCTTTTGGTTATTTTTTCCTTGAAATATTAAAAAGAAAATCAATAAAACAAATAATTTTATGCATCTTGAAATTAAGTGAAAGACTAATTGAACAAATGAACCCCTGCCGCCTCCAAGTTCAGCAAGGCATGAACTCATTAAAAAGCAAGTTTAGGCCCAGAATATACTCATCTACAATTTCCCACAATTTTTTACTTTGTCACATCGTTGCATTAAGGCGCTTTCCCATCATCAATTCTTGAAGCATTCCTGTATCATTTTCCAAGAAAGAGTTGAAATCAACGGCTTTTTTCAGATTTTTTCACCCGTATTTTTCCCGCTTTTTCTTCTTCTCCTGTTGGGCAGTCATGCTCGAGCGGAAGTTGGTGACATGTATTTAAAAAAGGAAAGATGTAAAAATATTTTTATGCTTTCCTTGAATCATTTGAACTAATTCAACGATTTTTGTTTGTGTGTTTCTTCCTTGTAGGTGAGCGTGGTGGCGGACAGTGTGAACATTTCCGGCCAGTCGAACGCGGTTCAGTTCAAGGTGCCCGAGTGTCGGCTGGCGGACGATTTGGGCGGCCTTTTCGACACGCAGCGGTTCTCTGACGTTACTCTGTATGTCGGCGGTCGGGAGTTCCTCGCCCACAAGGCTATTCTAGCTGGTGCGTCCCTGGAATTTTTTATTTTTTTCGGATTTTGACATTGGATTGCAGAATAAAATCTACGCCACCAAAAATACATTATGGGGAATGCGATCCTTTTTCGCCTTTGTTCATGTATAAAACACAATTTTGAGTACGTTGCAGAGGGAATTTAGTTTGTTGATCGAGATTTCCGTGACATCTGTGAAAATATTTGTGTGGAAAACTGAAATGTACGAGTAAATTTTTAGAGATTTGAACATTTTGAAATGCCGAGGGATTTCTTCTCCCGCGATTTGGCAGTATAGTACTGTACATTCTATGTTTCGGATTCAGAGCTGAGGAAACACTTTGAGTATATTGTATTTACGCGAGTACCGCGCGCCCTCGAGTTTTTTCAATCATAATTTTTCATGAAATCGTACCCCCGTGTTTTTAGTGACTCTAGAAGTATGTACAATATTTTTAAAAAGTAAGACGTTGAAATTTAGACTGGAGTTTTCTACGAATTGACCTAATTTTCAATTTTTCCATTGCAAAAAGTTTTCCCGTTAAAATTGGTCCAAAGTGTCCCATAAAATCGATTATAATGCAAACCGAATTCAACTAATTTGAACTGAAATTAATTCCGAATTCAACTAATTTTCTATTATTTCCTTTACAATACGTTTTTCCGCTAAAATTGGTCCCAAATTCTTCGTAAAAATCGAATACTGGACACTGCAACCTTTTAAATCTGTTCGAAAAATGTGTACCCGTCTATGACGCGCACCTCCTTTTTTTCCCTCTGTTTTGAGGAAAAATGTGCGCGTGGTACTCGAGTGAATATGATGAACAGCAAGCACTGTAGTATTGCGTGTTGTTTTCAAGACTAAATGTGGAATGATGAAATGGTCAACTAATTAATTGGTTTTTTCATTTGGCAGCCCGGAGTCCCGTGTTCGCGGCCATGTTCGAGCACGAGATGGAGGAGCGGAAACACAACCGGGTGGAGATCACGGACATGGACCACGACGTGTTCAAGGAGATGCTGCGCTACGTGTACACTGGTCGGGCGGCGAACTTGGACCGGATGGCGGACGACCTCTTGGCGGCGGCCGACAAGTACGCCCTCGACCGCCTCAAGGTCATGTGCGAAGAGGCCCTGTCCTCGTCCCTTTCCGTCGACAATGCTGCCGACGTCCTCATCCTGGCCGATCTCCACTCTGCCGAGCAGCTTCGGGCCCAGAGCATCGAGTTTATCAACTCGCACGCCACCGACGTCATGGACACCCACGGCTGGAAGTCCATGATCAAGTCGCACCCGCACCTCATTGCCGAGGCCTTCCGGGCCCTGGCCACCCAGCAGGCCCCGCCGATTGGCCCGCCGAGGAAGAAGATCCGCTCCAGCTAAAATCCCGCCCGCGGGATATTCTGGGATCCGTGTTTTTATTTTCTTTTTTTCCTCTTTTGTCGTTTTCCTTTTATACACACGCATTGTCTGCTGGTTGCTTATTTCCTTTCCGCCATGTGAACGAGTTGCGCGCACCACGCGAATCAGATGAAGACCAAGAAAAATACCCGCTGTTTTTTTGCTCTCGAGGGGAAGATGAAGAGAAAAACACCAAATGCACACATGCGTACTGAAGAAGATGAGAGACCATTCTCGGATCTTTCAGAAAAGTTATTCTTACCCTCCGTATCTAGATTGTCCAGATCCGCAAAAGGCACTTCAAACCCATCAGCTGAAAATACCGAGTTATTTTCTTGCACTGTAATTCTCCAGAACAGCGAACGGATCTTTCAGAAAAGTTATTCTTACCCTCCGTATCTAGATTGTCCAGATCCGCAAAAGGCACTTCAAACCCATCAGCTGAAAATACCGAGTTATTTTCTTGCACTGTAATTCTCCAGAACAGCGATTCCGTCATTTTATTTAATAGATTTCTCCTACGTTTGATTCGGACTAGTTCCTAGTTTTTTGTGGTTCTCTACGCAGGGAGTAAGAAAAAGGAAATAGGGTATTTGCTTCAAAATGATAGATTGAGGACCTAAAATATACGCTTTTTTTATATTCGAGTAGTAGAAAGCATTAGAAAATATAGACGACGACTGTATTTTGTACTGAACGTAAAGGCCGCCTTGAGGAAGCGAGCCAAAAAGGTCGGGAATCTTGCGCATTAATTTTTGTTCGATCATATCAGTCGGTTTATTCATGTACTGTATTGTCATTTTTGGGACAGTGTGGACGTAGACTTTCTGTAATACAAAAAGCAGGAAATCAAGCAACAAACGAAATGTGCAAAACCTAGCATAAAGCGAGTCACGAATGTCGGGAATTCTCCCCAGTAATTTTTTTTTTTTTTCAAGATTTGGTCAGTTTTTTTGAATACAGTATATTGTTTATTTTGGGACAGTGTACACGTTTCGAGATTCAAGTGAGGGATCACGTTACATCATGGGAAGTTGTCTTATCTTCTTGTTTGCGGGTGTGTGCATTTGGAGGGGCGGAATTCGCGCTGCGGTTTTGGTCAGTTCCTTGGTTTAATTTTTTTTTTCGAATCATCCCGGTTTCAAGGAACGAGTGAGAGTGAGGTTAAAAATGAGAGAGCGTGTCACACATGTGGGGTTTTCTGTTTTTTTGGAAACGAAATTTGAGAGGTGTTTTTTTTGTGGAGTTAGTAGAGGAGAAAAACCGCATTAACCGCGTTTGGAAAGAGATGTTTTTTTGGCTTCGCTTTGAGAGAGGCGGTGGACTTGGGCAAGGGAGGAGTGTTGTGGTGAAGACGACGACGACGACGATGATGTTGAAATGACGGATTCGGCTTAAAATCTCAACTTTTCTTGTTAGTTTTTTTGGCTTCGCTTTGAGAGAGGCGGTGGACTTGGGCAAGGGAGGAGTGTTGTGGTGAAGACGACGACGACGACGATGATGTTGAAATGACGGATTCGGCTTAAAATCTCAACTTTTCTTGTTTTCCTCTTCTTAAACGGAAGCGTATTTTGCTCATATTTTGCGCGAACTCCGTATGCAGTGTTCGAGTGCGGATTGTTTATTTTCTCTGCGTTCATTCTTCGTTAGTCCTTCTCGGATTGATAGTATTTATTTGATTTCGAATTCTTCTGTTAACTTCACCTTCGAATGGAATTGATACGAAAGATGTTGCACATTTGGAAGACACTTTCATGGCATCTTCAGATTCAGATATCCGAACCTCGACTAATCATTCACGAAAATTTGACTGCTTTCGAGGAATCAGCGATGAAGGAATTTAATTATAGCTGGTGGAGACATAATTTGGTATAGTAATTGGCCTGAATTTTAAAAGTTCAATATTGAAAGTTGCGGGAAGCTTTTTTGAGAGAACCCAAGCAAGCCATGGTCTTGATGCAATTTTAAGGCTAAAATTTAGCTAATAATCCTGGAATCCTTAAAATAGTATTTTTTCGAAGCAACTCTTCGTCTATGCCCACATTCCTTTACATTCTCTTTATTCCGTGCCTTCGGATCATGTTTAATTGATGCAATTAAGTTTGAAGATATTTCTGGTGACGGGTTGACCGCAAAAAATGAGCGAAATACTTTTCTTTTCCGGCTTCCCCCCTCACGTCTTTCTCTGACTTTGCTGTCGTCTAAGGAAGGGGAAATTAAAATTTTAAAGGGGTCAATGCTGACCCTTCGACCTCTGCGCGAAAACGCTTGTTCATGCCCTCATTTTTGTTTTCAATCGAAGCAAAGAGAAGCGGTGACTTGGGGAGGAGGTAAACGAGATCTCACGTTTCAAGTGTCGAAGATTTTCATTCATTTGTGTCCCCGAGTTTTCCCCAAAGCTTTTTTTTTCGAGGATGAGAGATTAATTCCTTTCGCGTGAGTGCTCGAAAAATGTTTTAGGGATTGTTTCTTTTTTTTGTGTGTCTTTAAAGGAGGGTCTTGGGGTGAAAAACAGCAATCATACGGATTTCTAAAAGCAAGGAGGAAACTGCAGTGAGAGAGCTTCCGGAACAATCAGTTGCTCGTTGCAACGCACGGTGTTTTGCGAAGGGATTTGACAAAAGACTAAGTGCGAGAGATGAAGAAGAAAAAAGAAAGAGGAAAAGCGATGAGAGAGATGACGAAAAGTAGAGGAAGAAAAACAAAAAGGAAATCCTGGCCAGTGATCCCCTTGCAGCGTCCCCCTTTTTTCCCACGTGTCTCTCCTGGTTGTAACCCATCCTCCCTTTTTTTTTGTGTATGTCCTGCCTTTCCGCAAAAGCGAATTTGAATGAGGGATGAAATGTTTTTGTCAAAAGAGCTGCACAGAAAAAAAAAAATCCCGAAGACATCCGATCCACGGATTAATTGGATGGATGATGGAACCCTCATTTGAACTCGTCGAGAGGAGCAACAATATTCTTTTTTGGCACTTCGATGTCCATTTTTTTTGTTTCTGCACAACACCGTTGATTTTTGACACTTCTTCCCGCGCTTATGTGGCTTGTTTTGGTTGTCTCGGGACTGATGTCGCTAAAGGTTGCTTTCGTTTCGCTTTTTGTCGATGTTCGAATATTTTGAGAAGCCATAACGCAAACTCCTTTACTGAGTGCGGAAGATGCTGTGATAAACGAGAAAGAAGAAGAAGAAGAAAAACTTGGGGACCCCCTTCTGTTGTGTTGGTAGAGATGTTGCCCTCTGCAAGAAAAACCCTGGTTAAAAATCTTTTTTTTTTTTACATGTTCAGCTGATGGATGCACTTGAACGCTTTGTGAAGGAGGAAAGGTACAAAGAAGAAAGGCGAGCACTTGTAGCACCCAGTTGGTTTAAAGAAAATGAAGAAAAAAGTCTTCTCGCTCCCCTCCCTTCCCTTGCCAAGCATCCGGAGAACACTCTGAAGCAAGTATTGCAAAGTCAATTGTTGTGATCATCATTCCTACAAAGATTTGAGAGAGTGAGAGGCGAGAGAGAGATTGACAAGAGAGGGAGGTACAGTTGCGCGACTGCGGGCAGAGAAGAGAAAGAAGAATTCCCTCTTGAGCTTCGGTTTTTTTTGTTCAAAAAAGTTTTTTGGATTTTTCTTCGCGTGTCAATTTTTTGTTTGTTTTTGCGCCTCTCGAAAAAGAGAAGATGAAGACGAAGAAGGTATTCGGTGTGTCGCGTGGATGAGCTGGGCTGATCCCCCCCATTGTCCCCCCCTTCCTTTCCCAGGAAAACCGGATCCCTGAGCATTAGGTTTAGCTTCCAGAAGCCATTGTAACCAAGTCCCTGGCAAAAGAAAAGAAGTTGTTGCCCGACCCGCTTTGGTGTGAGGCCACGTCCCCTTGACCTGCTGTAGCTTGGCGAGGAAATCACGTGTTTTATTGGAAATTTTTTGTAATGAAAATGGCTTGCGTTTTTTTTTCTTTCGTCCCGGACTTTATTTTGTTTTCTCGTAGGTTCGGCTTGTTGCGAATTAGGGAGATGATTCTGCTAATTTTTTTCCCGCGAAATTTTCTGGTTCTTTTTTTTTTCTGTGCTCTTCAGTGTAAGTTGATTGAAAAGGAATTCGATGAAAACTGGTTTAGAAAATGAAGGGAAATGTTTGATGAGGAGAAATCAAAGTGCATTCCTTTCATTACGAACTTGAAATCTGTATCTGATGACGACCTATCTTCCTCAATTCAATTTTGCAGTGGAAACGTTCTACTGTACAGTGATGAAGCGACACCTGCACAGGACTACGTAGAGTTTGGACAGGAAAGCAGTAGGTGCCGCTAATTCATAGTGATAGTGCTACGACACCTACGGAGCCCCGCCCAGAAGGTTGCTCTTTTTTCAGTAGATGTCGCTTCTGGAACACCACATCGCATACAGGTACTGTACTGTACTGTATCTTCTTACGGGGCCATGATTGAATGTTTCATGTAATCCCTTTGTACCGAATTGCATAAAGGCTACATGAATGATGATCATTCAGTAGTAAAAAAACTGCATGGACATTCACCTGTAAGGTTTTTGTTTCGCTTCAATTGATGCGTAAATATAACATGTAGGTTGTTATCTCCATCAATATTCTTCTAATGTTCTCCTTCCTCTTCATACCTGGTTCTTCTCAAATGTTGATCCTGATGTGAACTTTTCTCCATTTGTTTAAATGCCAAAATTCACACAGAAACCCCTATCATGGAGGCAAAGGATATTATTTTTACAGCCTTCGTATTCAGGTTGCACGATTATTTTTAAAGTTTGTTTATGCACATAAATGTTTGCAAATGGCAGGTTAATGTACTGTATTCATCTTCATTCCTAAACTTTTTAGCTTTTTGTGGAAACATTAAAAATGCTTACAAAGCTGCATGTGTTCACAAATAAATATAAAAGATAAATACAAGCAGGAGCTGCAGGACACCTCCCTAGCTTGGCAGGTGCGTATATCAAATATGTTTTCTGTAAGGTTGTTTGATTGCAGAGCAATCGATCCGTTATTTACCAAATTTTCAAATAAAACCAGTCGTTGCTTCAACTAAGCACAGTTTCATTCCGAGCTGATGAACGTAATATTTTTGACAATTTCCCAATAAATTCTTTTTGGTTTTTTTCGCGTTTTTGTAGTCCGAAAGGCTCAATCTTTTCATCTCTCTCCCGGAATTGCAAAAAAAAATGCGTCCGAATTAAATGCGAAATAGTGACCTATGAAAACGTTTTCCTCGGTTCCTTGAAAATTCCTACTGACTACACTCATTGAAAAGTCTTCGCTTACAAATTCCGCAGTTTCGCGCAAAGGAAATTGCGGGAGAGAAATGGGTGCCATTTCAAAACATATATACCGGGACCAAAACAAAACCTGCATTCAAAATTTTCATATTTTTTTTCTTCGGTAAAAAATCCTGCGACACTTGGAAAAGGGTTGTGCAAGTTTTTCGCCTCTGTACTTCGGAGTAAGATTCTTGTCAACTGCTTAAACACAAACGAAAAACAAATAAATTCGAGGAAAGAACTATCAGAAATCGATTCCTTCCTTTCTGTGTTGCATCACTGCTTTTTTTTAAAGAACAAATTCTTCAAATTACCGATACAATCCATCATTTTCAAGAAAGAAAGTACATGTCGAAGGGTGACGAGGAAGTTCTTTCTTTAAATTTTCCATAATTTTAGGGCAATAGGGCAATGTAAAATTGTTGGAATAGTGTCATTTGTCACTTGGAAATAATTGGTCAATGTCAAGATCCTCTGGCACTACAGACAAATTTATATTAAATTCTTCTGCATGAAATGCCAGTCTTATAGATATAGAAAAGATAGAGATTTATTATTACGAGAAATGACTAAGAATGATTTTTGCAGGTAGGATATTATTTTTGGCTGAGTCTGAAAATTGGTAGGATCACGCAATGACATTATATAATTTCTTGAACATCAAGGGCGACGTTATTTTCCTTGGCCACATACTTGTGCACATTTTTTTAAAATGAAAAATGTCCATCAATAAGCAGAAATTTAGTTAGAATCTAAGATTAAATTTTCTGGTTTCTTGCTCTTCATCTATTAGCAACCAAGGTTGAGTCGACTGAGGGATTTTCCAGACTGGTTCAAAATGTTCCTTCAAGATTTTAAGTACAGTTTTTAACATTCAAAAAATTATTGTAATTATATATTTTCAATATTGAATTTTCTCCCTGGCATTTTTCCTTCGCCGCTCTGAGGAAAACAGTTTTTAACATTCAGAAAATGCCTTTTAATTATATATTTTAAATATTAAATTTTCTCCCTGGCATTTTTCTTCTCCGCTCTGAGGAAAACAGTTTTTAACATTCAGAAAATGCCTTTTAATTGAACATTTTTCATATTAAATTTTCTCCCTGGCATTTTTCCTTCGCCGCTCTGAGGAAAACAGTTTTTAACATTCAGAAAATGCCTTTTAATTATATATTTTAAATATTAAATTTTCTCCCTGTCATTTTTCTTCTCCATTCTGAGGAAAACAGTTAAAACGATTTAAATCTCCGATCCCCTTTTTCCTTTAATTATTAGAAAGAGTCCACAACAACTGATCATCGTTGTTTCCTCATTCGTAAAATAGTTTTTGGATAACAATATTGCTGAAAAGCCCTGTTCAGAAAAATTTTATACAGCACAGTACCACATTTTGTATATGAATTTTAAAGAAATTTCATTATAAAAAATACCATTTTTTGTACCGCGTACCCTTAATTTTGAAAAGGAAAATTTGACACATTTCCAGAGATATTCCATGATTTGTAGTACAGTATGATTTTGTGAGGTACAGCATGTATTCATGAAGTTTGTGATAATGAATTTACAGCAGTTTATTTACGAGTATAACTTCAAAATTTAGATACAATGTTGAGAAATCCCGCTCAATCGCCATTAAAAATTGTTCCTAATTTATGACGCGCAAAACAATTTTTCTTGCCAATTCAAAAAAAATAAAGAAATTTCGCATGTTCCAAATGTGAATATTGTATTGTATAATATTTCAAGTACCCTAATATTTAAAACTATCATCAGTATCCTTATTCCCCGCCTTTTTCTTTAGCCCATTCGTCATGAAAGCCTTCTTGTCTCGAAGTTGTGCATTTTTTTGTCGTGTCGATGCGAGTTAATTTTGGCAAATATTTTGAAACCGTACCTGAGTTTCAGTCAGCATGAGCGAAGTGGCCACTTCGAATCGCTTCGGACGGGACAAGTACTTATTTTGCTTGAATTGTTTCTCCAATTCCAGCAGTTGCTGGGAAGTGAAAGCAGTCCGAGGTCGTCTGGTTTTTCCCATGGCACCACCTGAAAAAATTAATCAAATCAATTTATAAAAAAAAACTTACAGGTGAACCTCCGTAACTCGAACCTCCCTAAGTCAAATACCCTCCTGCGTCAATTTTTTTTTCAGGTCCCCATCTAAATTTCTTTAGAAACAATACATTAATCCTTGGGCAGAAAAGTTGGACTATTTTCGCGAAACTTTGTTGCCTCTCTATAAAGATCAAAAATTTAAAATTCACAGTTGATTGCCAGCCAAATCCCTTCACAAAGACGCAATTGAATCTTCCCTAAATTCTACACCCTTTTTTATTTGATCTTTTAGGGTCTCTTTGCTGTTATTAAATTGAGGTTAACTTTTAGAAAACGTGTTCCAGAAAACACAAGAAATGCAAAGTAATTCATTTATACTCTCTGTATACAAGTATTCATTCGTCTTCCTGCATGTAGGACATCTTTGAATTATGAAAAGACATCATAATTTCGCCCAAAAATAATCTCCATTTATCTATACCTACCCAAGCTAAGCCAACTTCCCTGACTCAAAACCCTTTGAATTTGAATTCTTTGATGATCCTTCCAAAGAAAAGAATACAGTCAAACCCCGATAAGACGCCACCATTTGTCCAGAGCAATTCTGGCGGTTTATCAAATATTTCATTTCAAATCATTTTATCAAAAATACTTGATTTTCCTTCAAAAGTAATAAGTTTTCCAGAAACTTCAGTAATTTTCCAAAGAGTATTGCTGTGATTTATGCATTAACTCCTTCAGAAAATAATTTTTCTGTATCAATTTATTCAAATTTTAGAATTAGGTCCATACATTGTTCAAAGTTTTCGAAAAATGAAGATTGTCATCTTATTTTCTTCTTACCAATACAAGATCCTGGACAGAAAATATAATTGTACCCCAATGTTGACATTGTAACAAAGACAAAACTAATACAAAACATCACTTTTGTTTCATCGCTAATGCTCACGGATGGCAGTCGGCGTCTTATCGAGGTTTTCTATGGCATTTAGTATTCATCCAAAATGTTGGCGGTTGCCAAGGGTGGCGATTTATTGGGGGGCGTCTTAACAGGGTTCGAGTGTACATTGTATTCAAAATTGTGTTATTAAAACTACCACAAAGCCAAAAAAAAAAACAGTTTTGAGTTCCAAGCGTTTGTTTGAAGCTCTGTGAGTCCTACCAACCAAACTAGTGCGCATTGAAAAATACGGCGCCTGACAAGAATACTCTTCTTTCTTTTCTTATCTCTCTCTCTCTGGAAAGCAATTGCAGAATTTTCGGTCAGTGGGAACTATGAGTTACTCGCGAGGAATGTACAAGCATCTTCTTCTTCTTTTTTTTTTTCTTGCGGACAAACGACCGGAACCCACGAGGGAAATTCCGGCGCGGGGTCCGAAAGTCCAGATCGAACCCGGGTCCGACGAACCCCCCAGTGAGCAAAAACCAGACCCATCATCCGGATTTTTTTTTTTCTTGCGGACAAACGACCGGAACCCACGAGGGAAATTCCGGCGCGGGGTCCGAAAGTCCAGATCGAACCCGGGTCCGACGTTGGGGGGTCACTCGTTTTTGGTCTGGGTAGTAGGCCCCAACTAACTACCTCTAATACCAAGCCGGTTCGTGGCTGACCGATATACCTGACACAAAGGTAGTGGTGCTAAGGACTGTCTCGTTTTTTAGGGGCATTTCAGAATAAGCATCACTTTTTTTGCTAAAATACTCTACTCAATGACGGTATTATTGAAGGTCAAAAGGGGTTGAAAATACTGTACTGCATATGAGCAATTTCCATTTTCAAAGTTGCACACTGTACTGAATTGTATCGATGGTACCCAGGGTTGAATTGCAAAGCAGTCCAATTGCAATTAAGACACTTCGTTAAATGTAAAAAAATATTGGCACAAAGACGCGAAAAAATTGGCCCAATTGCCCAAAAATTATGTCAAATTGCGGGGCCAGGGTCGAAGTGCGAGTCAACCTCCCTGCAAATTTGACTGTCAAATTGAAGGTACCACATGTACATGTAAAAAAATTTTTTAAAGCAATAGATGAGCCCAACTTTTTACATCCCAGTGATTTCCCTAGGATGGAATTTACTTTTAGAAAACATATCCGAAAAGGCCTGGATTTTAGTATCAAAGAATTTTCAAGTATTTTTTCCCATTAACAATTACAGTATTAAAAGGATAGTTTTTTAAAAGAACATTTTCTTCTTTGGATTACAGCATGGTTTTATGGACAATTGAATGAATAATATTTATTTGGATCAAAAGTACGCTGAAACTTGAAGAAGACAGCATTCCTTTATTATGCATAATATTATGTTCATCAATTTTATTTTTTTAAGCGACAAAAATAAAAATTAAAACCTCAGTACTTCAAAAAAAATTGTGAAGCATTGTTTCTTTGAGGATTTAAAATACTCTGGAATATGGATCATAAAATAAAAATATGGCGTTGAGGAAATTTTTCATACTTCATGAGAGGAACCTCCGATTTCAATTAGTGAAATCTCATTACAACGACTCTCATTATAACTAATTATTCCTCACAACAGATTTTTTTTCTTTCAGTCAATGCCCAATACTGTAGTCACAATAATCTTACTTGAATTCTTTTATGATGAATTTTTGTTGCAACAATGATTTTTCCTTGTCCAAATAGTTTGATGTCACTAGATTTTACTGTAATTAAAAAAAACTATTTTCATCCTGAAAAAGAAACACCCCCTCAAGTGTAGAACATGCCCAATTTGATGTCGGTATATTCGTTTGTCATTTATATTTATTTCCGACGAGTATTTGCGTTCGCGAACTTTTTTTTGGTACCATTAGAGGAACAGATGATTTCGATACAGTAGTTGGAAAAAAATTTTCATTCGGGCAGAATGAGGAAAAAAAAAATAGAACGAAATAGCACACATAACATGCCCTTCATGAACCTTGAGGTCCGCTATATTCATTTATTTTTCAGTAGATTTATTTTCTACGAGTACAGTACTTTTTTCAAAAACGTAATCTATTATTGTACAGAGGAAAGAACGAGTTCAATTATTCGAAAATAACCAATGCTCATTTTGATAAAAAAAATATAAAAAAACCGTTCTGAAATTTTAAAGGATCAAGATAAACTGTTGACTTTATTTGATTTATCATCAAAGATTCTCTCTAATTTGTTCATTCAACTAAACCTCATACAGAAACAAGCTGAAGACCTTATTGTGCTTTAAAATTAATTTTTACAGATATTTTGTTACCAATGTCAGGGAATGAATGGGTGTATGCATACATGTCAGATGTCAAGTTGTAATTCATTTTGTATTGTATTTTCTTTTATTTTTGTAATCGATTTGTGCTTTCCTGCTCTGAAGTGATTAAATGTCCTTGAGTGGATTTGGGTTGGGTGGGAAAGGGGGTTTGGTTGTGGAAATCTTGATTGAAACTTGTGAACGCTGAAAAGCGGCAAATAAAGTGTTCTGTTCATTCATTGATTCATTCATAATAAATATAGATATATATATACATGGGATGATGGAAGAACAGCCGCTAATACACAGAACGTGTCCGGCATGAAGCCCATTTTATTCATTTGTAAAGTATTTAATTTTATTTTTTTTGCGAACGATGCTGTATAGAGAAAAATGGTTGAAAGACATGGAAGGGAAGAAGACAGAAAGAAAGAAAGAAAGAAAGATTGATTTAACTATGGTGAGGAGGGGAATCCCGCGTTTATTCCCGAGTGGGCTTATAACGAGGCGCTCCAGTAGACCTCTGATCCACCATTTTTCCACCAAACCCAACCCCCCATTTTCCCTTTCTATTCTCTCTCTCTCTATTTCTCTTTCCAGCTATGGTGGTCAGTGTCCTGGAAGGAAATCTCATGCTGAGTGAAACGGCAAACATCCAGAGACTTCTCCCACTGATCTTCCGCCGATTCCTCGAATTTATCTCCCAATTTTTATTTTTATTTTTTCCTGGGATCGTCTTTGCGGTTCCTTTTATAAATCTCTCTGCTGCTGGGGTTGTCCCGGATTTCCAGAGAAGTTATCTCTCTCTCTCACTCTGGTTCGATTCTTATTTGTTCTTTTTTTTTTGTTGTTGAATAGTCTCTTGATTTTTAGGCGGGGTGATGGCGCGTAAAAAATCCCTCCTCTCTTCCACGGCCCTTTGTTAGGAAATTGAAGTGGAAAAACTATTTGATTTCGCTTGATTGTCAGAAAGACGTCTCTCAGCCGAAGTCTCAGGTCATTTACATACATAATCTGTAAATCCATAAAGTTTGATCCCATTTATCTTTGACCTGAGTGTTGGAAAGTAGTACTGTAGCATGCATAGACGTATATATGCCACCACAAAAATATTATTTTAAAAATATTGAAGAAAATACTGCAGATGGAAATACAAAAACTTCTTATCCCACGCACACACGGCATCTTTTCTCCGAAATGACTAGGGATAAAGAGTAAGGTACACATGGTGGGTACGCATACATAAATATTTTTTTAAAGACAGCAGAGGGATAATCATACAGTTTTTTTATTAATTAAAAATTCTGAAACAGGTGAAACTCATCCTACAGAGAAAAATAATCCTTGTGTGGGAAAAAATAGAGGAAAACTGAATTTCCCATTGGAGTCAAACCTCCTAATCCAAGAGAAATAATCACCCAAGCAAAAAAGTCATTTAAAAGGAAAAAAGTCACCTTTGGTCAGCAAAAATAGGGGTGTGTATCCAATGCAGGAAGAGAGTTTTTTGCTGAAAATTTTACACACAAGAAAATTCAGGTGTGTGTCATACTGGAGAACACATATATGGTACACAAATCAAAACAATACTCACTCAGACTGGGACAGTTACAGTAATACTGTACAGTAGTTGTTCACAACAACAGTGTAGTTATTTAAAAGTTTCCAAAAATGGATGCTTCTTGATACATTGGTACCATAGTTGGTTTTCAGCAATTATTGTTCTCACCTTATGCGTATCTCATGTCTGGATTTCACAGTACAGTATTTCTTAATTACCAGCAAGGAAAAATGTCTATATGAATCAATATTTTTTATTTTTGGCTTGCTAAATTGATTTACCAAGTATAAATTGGAGTAATTCAAATCAAATATTTTTCAGCCTTGGCCTACAACACTTATTCATTACAGTGTAAAGTATCACCTTTTTCTGAAAGCACTTCAAATCAAATATGTACATCTATACCGGAATTTTTTTTATCTTTGGTATGATATGCTGAAAATCTGTAATTTGCTGAAATGTTGCTCTCTGCAACACCGATTATCCAATATCATTAAAAAATAATCTCAAATTGAAATTTTCCACTTTGGCCTGTTGCACTAAATTATAATTTTTTCATAGTTGAATCACAAATGGTACCTTGCTATTTGACCCTAATTGGTTGCCAAACTAGGGTCAAATTGCAAAGTGGTTAAATTGTGAGACACATTGTGGAAATCAAAAATATCCACGGAAAAACACAAAAAAAGTGGCCAAAGCAATTCAAATTGTGGAGAGAGGGTCAAATTGCAATTCAACCCCCCTGAAAATTTGACTGTGAAATTGTGGAACAGTCAAATTGTGTGACAGTCAGAATGTGGGAGGTCAAATTTTAAGGTACCACCTGTATTATTTTTTATCCTTGGACTAGCAAGTAAAAATTCTCAAGATTAAGGTTTTTTTTTCATCAGTGGCCTGCTACATTTATTTTCTCAGTCTAATTTTTCAAAAGAATTTTCAGTTAACTACACTATGGTACAGTATTTCTTGCTAATATTTGGCATGCTACAATGAAAATTACAATGAATCTCTAGTTGGATTAACATTTTTGCTCCTGTCTGCTGTACACCATGAAAAAATTAATCTCAAGTAGAAGATTTATTTTTTCTACGGCCTGTTGAACTAAATTATACATTTTTAAAAACTTGAATTCTCTTTTTTACCCGCGATGTTTTTTTCAATGTACGGACATGTATAAATTGCGCTTTTCTTAATTAATGATTTATTTCTCCGTGCACTGCTATATACGTATTTACCCAGTCTCGTTTTTTTCATATGAATTTTCAGTAAACTACCGTATTGCTTGTTGATATTTGGCCTGCTACACTGAAAATCTCTATATAGAGTCTGCAGTTGGATGAATTATTTTTCGCGCCTTTGGCCTGCTACACCGGTGTTTCCTGTCTCCTTTTTCAAAAAAAAGGGGGGGGGGACCCACGGGGTTGAGAAGAGGCTCATCCGCTGGCACACTGCGACACACTGTCACATTACAATGAATTACATTCCCCTGATCACTGGCGACAAAGCGAGGGCGCGGGAAACGCGGCAAATTGCCCTCTTAGGCCCCCTGGTCCGTAATTGACTCTGGCTGCCGAGCACGGGATAGATGAATTGGGTATTCTCACTTGTCTGGGACAGCAGGTTGTTCCTCAACCTTCTTTGGCCCGCGGACCAGCAAATTTCAAACAAACAAAAAATATTTGTGGACTGGCAAAGTCCTTGGTCTCACTGTAGTACAGTAGTAACTTTCAATACCTGTCATGAAGTCTTCCAAGCTAGACTTCTGCTGTGAGCCTGCAAATTTTTTTTATGAAACATTGCCAGTCTGCAGAAAATAATGTGTGGGAATTTGCCAGTCCGCAAATATTTTCTTCAGACTGGGAAGGTTTCATAAAAATTGTGCAGGCTCACAGAAGTCTAGCTTGGAAGACTTCATGACAGGTATTGAAAGTTACTACTACAGTGAGACCCCCAGATGCGGACTTAATAGGTGCATCAAGAGTGTCCCTAAGTTGAATTGTCCCCAAGTCAAATCTTGTTTTCCCATAGACTTACATTATAACATTATATAATTTTTAATTGGTGTTTTATGGAAGAAATATTCTTTAGAATTCCATGAAAAAAATTTTGTTTGCCACGTTAATTTGATTCAGTGAATATCTTTTCAACCCAATAAGAACATTTGGAGCATTAAAGGGTATACCACTATACAGTTTATTGAAATGTTGGCATCTGTAAAAATGACATCCAAGCCACAAAAAGAGAAGGAAGTCCCTCTGTGCTAAAGGTGATTTTTTAGATTAGCTGAATGGATGGGAAAATGATGGGAAAATTACCAACAAATTTTTCTTGCTTAGATCTTAGGGTTGGAAATATTGTTTCTTGCAATTAAGCCTAAAAAAGTCAATTTTCCTAAAATGTATTGGCAATTTTATCATGCAATCTCCTCATGTCAAGTCAGTGTCCCTATGTAGGGCCTATTTTATGAATTTTTATTGAAAAATAAATGTCCCTATCTCAAATTGTCCCCATGGCAAGGTGTCCACATGTGGGGCCTCACTGCAAAAATTTAGTTAAGCACAAATGAGGCAGCTATAGCTGAATGTCATCAAAAAATTAGAAATGCAGCCTTGACAAAAGGTTTCTCAAAATTGAAAATTGGAATAAATTTTTTCAGCTGGTGAAAATTTGTCTGAATTGTTATTGGGAGAAAAGCCAACTTTCAATTTCATCAAATAATTTCAACTGTCATAATCCTTACAAAATGTCTATTATATATAACTTTTGATACTTTTATTATGCTGAAAATGTCCTGCAGACCAACAAACAACCTCTGCAGACAGGTGCTGGTCTGAAGAAGGTTTTGGCCAGTCTGAGAGACATTTTCTCAAGCATGATATATTTATAAGAACTATCAATAAAGGATGTTACAGTATCTTCATCTGAAAATTTTGCAAGACAATTGCAGTTGAAATTATTGCATGAAAAGTAAAAGTTGGCTTTTTCTCCTAATAGCACTTCAGACAAATTTTCACCTAATGAAATAAAGTATTTTAATTTTCAAGCCCACAATTTTATGCAAATAGAATTATAATACTGTATTTACTCAAGTAGCACGTGCCCTTGAGTAAGGAATGCAGAGGGGTTTTTCAGTTGTAAATATGGCTAAAATCTTTTCCCCTAGTAAGACGTGCACCCCAATTTTTAGTGAATCTAAAACCACAAAATTTCAAAAATAAAAACAAAAAATCGACCTTAGACTTGAATTGAACAAAAATCTGATCAATTTTTCCACTTTTTCATTACAAAAAGGGTTCTTGTTACGTTTTTTTCCAAATTTCCCCATTATAATTAAGTATAATGCACACATAATATAACTTCCTAAAACTTCTTGAAAAATGTGTACCAGCTTATGACGCACACCCCTTTTTTTCTTCTGAAATTTGAGAAAAAAGGTGCACGTGGTACTTGAGTAAATACAGGTATATCCTGAGGATTTCAAAATTCCTCAATAATGTTTTGCAATTATCTGGAATGGATTAAAGTATTTTCAATTGCAAGTCCAAAAACAAACACTTCGAAAAAAAGCTCGAATGACTCGAGTGTCTGGTATATATTCGCGCGCAGAATTCGTCATCCCACCGCAATCAAATCCGTATAAAATCCAACCGAGACCTTCATTGGAAAACTTCAAAACAAAAAACTAAAATATGCAATATGAAACCTTGTGCAGTGTCCTAGAAAAGCAGACCACGTGACGAGTGCAAATCCCCTGGTTTCGCGCATAATGCGTCGCGGCATTTGGCTGCTCTTTGTGCTCCGTAATTCATTGTCGGCAGGACGTTTTCCGCGCNGTGGTACTTTGCAGTTCAACCCTAATTGGTTGCCGGACTATGGTCAAATTGCAAATCAGTTGAATTGCAAGACACACCATTAAATTTATAAATATAAGTTTTAAAATGCAAAAAAGAGACCAAAGCAAATAAAATTGTGGGGCAAGGGTTGAATTGCAAGTCAACCTCCCAGCAAATTTGACCGTCAAATTACGGGATTGCCAAATTGTGAGGTACGGCCTGCATGAGGGAAACTTGTATGTTTGGCTGAAAAACATGGCAAAAATTTCAGGAGGGAAAAATTGGCCATTCTCTAAGCCTCAAACTGCTGAATAAATGAGATTGTTACAAATTCCTAATTAATTACAGTTGGACTTCCAAACATTGAACTCAGGGGCACCAAAACACAAGTTTTACTTGTTCAGTTTTTCCCTATAAAGGAAACTTGTGTTTTTGACTGAAAAAAAAACAAGGCAAAATTTTCAGGAGGGCAGAATAGGTCATTCTCTGAGCCTCAAATTGCTGGATATAAATGAGACTGGTACAAATTCTTGATCAATTATGGTTGGACCTCAAAAATTTGAACTTCAATGCAATAAAACATGATTTAAAAAAAAACGTGATTTTGTAAAACTTACGTATACGTTGTTGAGTATGAAGGAAACTTGTATGATTGACTGAAAAAACATGGCAAACTTTTTCAGGAGAGGAAAATTGGTGTCTGAGCCTCAAACTGCTGGATGAATGAGTCAACAGGATGCTGAACTTTGAAACAGGGGTACATTTGACCATTTAGTCATATTTGAATCTTTTTGGAAATCATCACGTTTCTTTTTTTTTGCTCTTCCATTTCCTTGATATCTTAAATTGTGTCTTCATGGATTAAAAAATTTGAATTATGGAGGTTTGATGGGAAAATTCTTTGAGTTCAGAAGATCTCAATTGAACTGCTATCATAGGACATTTTTGGATGAGCAAAAACAATTATTTTATGCAGGAGGTTTAGGAAGTTTTGAGTTAGCAAGGTTCAATTGTATAAAAAATCCAGCAGTTGGGGTTTGCAAAATTTCTGGTAAATTTCAGTTTTAAATTGTACATTCCTTGTTTTTGCATTTTTCTTGTACTTTTTCTTCATGCGCTTATAATTGGGAAGAATTTGAAACTCTCATAGGCATATTTGATTCAGAATCCTCCCTCCAATAACAGAGAAGACTGGAAATTTCATGACCAGAAAAATAGCAATAATTGTATAAAAATCTATGGAAGTCGATATCCAGCGGTTTTACTGATCAGAAATTTTGCAGCATTTTCTTAGTGAAGTGTACAAAAATATATTTTAATTATTTGAAACACTTTGGGTAATAATTGTTGAATAATCAAAAATGATTTTTGGTGATTGAACTGTGCTGTATTTGGGTTATCTTCCCTTCAATTTTTGTTGTTGGTCGAATTAATGAAAAACTTGGCCGCAATGTTTTTCTAGAATACTCTCACATGGGAAATTCTGGGAACACTGTTTATATTATATTTTTTATAGCTAGTAAAAGTCGATTTTAGACGCTTTTGAAAACATTTTACTCAAGGATTCCTGAGTGAAGAGCGCCTAATCAGACCATAGTGAATGTCAGATTTGTCTTGGATTTTCCTCAATTTTTGCGTGTGTGTGTGTGTGTGTGTGTTTCCGCAATTCTCTGGGAAATGTATGTCCAATGTGTCCAAGAACTGGGAACATTTGTTGTCCGAGTTCCTGACAACCAGCGTAAACAGGTCGTCGTCAAGGGGAACTGTTCTAAAGGGCGAAAAAAGGTAGGTAGGAAGGAAAGTAGAAGAGTCCCCCATTAAAAGAAAACATAATAGTTGTAAAGGGGGGAAAGGAAATTATATATATTTTTCTCTCTCTCTCTCTCTCTCTGTCTCTCACATTTCGTTTTCGGGGAGGAGGAAGAGAAGATGAGGCTGATGATGGTAGGAAGCCATCCAATTTGGGTTTCCTTCACGGGCCAAGTGCTTTCATTTGCCCGCCTGATTAGTCAGCATTAAGAGCCATTTAATCAAACCGGGTCATTATCTGCGGGCTATTTGAGCGTGACTTTCGGGTTTCCGTGGGGCAATGGGCCTTGGCGAGGACCTTTACTGATTGCCCCTTTCTGTGGCCCTGCCTGCTGGGTCTCGCTTTGTGGCATTATTTTCTGGCATTTCTTAAAATACTGCACTGTACATACAGCGAGACCCCACATACAGACACATTGGCATGTGGAATATTTGACATAGGGACATCTATTTTTCAATAAAAAGGGCATACAAAAGGCCTGACATATGGACACTGACTTGACATAAGGACATTGCATGCTGAAATTGCCAATAAATTTCACAAAAATTGATTTTTATTTGGCTTGATTGCAAGAAACAGATGTTTCCAACCCTAAGATTCATGCCAGAAAAATTCTTCGTCATTTCTCCCACCACAAGATCATAAAAATAAATTTCAGATGATCTTTCATTTTGTCTCGTTCAACTTAATTTTCCACAAACTTTTCGATTTGAGGGAAACGGAAAGACTGAAATTAAAATCAAGTCGGGAGTTCTGTTTCCTCTCATGTCCAATCAAATATAACTTTGAAATGTTCTTGACTAGTCATTTCCTTGGTCTGCGGCATTTCATAGAAGGATATACAGTGAGACCCCAACATGCGGACACCTCAACATGGGACAATTTGACATAGGGATATTTATTTTTCAATAAATAAATAATTAAAAAGGCCTGACAAACAGACACTGACTCAACATGAGGACATTCCATAATAAAATTGCCAATACATTTTAGGAAAATAGACTTTTATTAGGCTTAATTGCAAGAAACAGATATTTCCAACCCAAAGATCTATTCAAGAAAAACTCTTTGGTACTTTTCCCATCATTTTCCCATCCATTCAGCTGATTTAAAAAATTACCTATTGCATTATAGAGGGACTTCCTTCTCTCTTTGTGACTGTAATTTTTTTTTTGCACATGCCAACATTTCCATGCACTGTTCAGAGGTATACTATTCAATGCTCCAAATGTTCTATAAAGGAAAGGGGGGAAATGTTGATAATACAAAAGAAAATTACCCCCTGAGAAGATGAAAGGAAGGATGGATGGAAAAAAGCGGGAAATCTTGTCAAGGGGAACTGCTGCTGGACAAATGCGACCAAATGTTCTTATTGAGTTGAAAATATATTCACTGAATCAAATTCAAGTGGCAAAGAAATTTTTTTTGTGGAATTCTGAAGAATATTTCTCCATGAAACGCCAATTAAAACTTATATAATGTAAGTCTATGGGAAAACAAGACTTGACTTAGGGACAATTCAACTTAGGGACACTCTTGATTCACCAATTATGTCCGCATCTGGGGGTCTCACTGTATATTTCCTTCCTGTTCTCATCTTATTCTGGCTCCTGTGTTTCTGAACTCACTCACTTCTTTTTCCGGCTTGAAATTTGAATGTGCGCAATTATGTCTAATTGAGTGAGGTTCACAGATAACTTTGCTAAATCTGTGAACCTGATGATGCAGGTCTTATTTGGGTACAGTACTGTACTACGTATAACAAAGAATCCATTTTAAATAATTTTTTCATCGTTGAAAAAGATTTCCAATGCCGAATCAAACAATTCGAGAGACACAAACCTGAAATTCACGTTTTACAGTATCCGAAAATTTTCCAATCCAGCAAAAATTAAGCTTTTCCTTATTTGTCTGAAATTTTCCTTATACTGTATAGTTCATTATTTGTTGAAAGAAACGTGTGTTTTTTTCTCGGAAATGTTTTACTCTATTTCTGCAATAAGACGTGTTTTATCCGGCTTGAATACGTTGTTACTTTGTTGAAAGCTGGGGATTTGTCTCAGGGAATAAATTGCTTTATTTTCATTGAACGCACCCACATTTTTTTCTGATTGAAATTCCTCCTTAATCCTTGGGAGGAGAAGTGGGAAAGTTGAAATCGAATTGAAATTTATTGAAAATAAGCTAACAAACCAAGAAATGTAAAGCTAATAGAATCATTAAAAACTGGCCAGTTATAGTACATTCAAACCAAAACCCAAATAATGACAAACAACATTACTACAGTATTATGAAGGAATTTCTCGATTTGCCCCAAGTTCAGTCCATTAAATTGGCGGATAATTCTGTTGGCTGAAAATGTATTCTCTAAGAAATAAATCCGAACACCATGAATGGATTGTAGCACGAAATCCAGGGTCTTGTACACATTATATCCAACGGATGTTAAAGATCACAATAATGATTTGATCTAGTGAAAACTTTGACGCAAGGTTCAAAATTACACAGATGTGCTTTTTGTTTGATTTGTTGCTGCTGTTATACCATCAAAACTTTCAAAGACAAATTTCAAGGGACCAGCAAAAAAAATTGAGTTATTGGGAAACAATCATTTTTGTTGTGGGATATATACTAGAAAAAATTGCATGAAATTGTAATGGTGATAATCTGAACATGAAATTGCTTCTTAAGTGAGTTGGTGGGATACTGAACTTCAAAGAATGGTTCAATTGTCCAATTAGTCTTTCACTCCCTTTGAAGCATACCACGTTAATTTTTTATTGCTATTTACTTCTCTGTGTCAAGAAAGTCATAGCCAGAAGGCCTCAGAAAATTTGAGATACTGAGGTTTGAGAGAAAAGGCAGTTAGAGAAGTTTTTGATGCATTTTTAAAGGGAATGCAGAGGGGGACTAAAACAAATCAACTTAGGGAAGTACAGTCAAACCCCATAAATATGTCTGACCCCCCCCCCCCCCCATAAAGCACCACCCTTGGCAGCCACCAAAATTTTGAATGAAACAAATCTACTCTGTGTTAAATGCCATAGAAAACCTTGATAAGACACCAATGGCCATCAGCTAACATTAGTGATGAAACAGAAGTGTACTATTTTTTGTATTATTTTTGTCTTTTTCACAATGCCAACATTGGGGTAGAATTATAATTTCTGTCAAGAATTTTGTATTTGTAATAAAAAATAATAATGTTAATTTTTTGAAAGATTTGAACAATATGTTGACTTAAATTTAATATTTGAATGTATTGATGCAGAAAAATTAATTTTCTGGAAGAGTTATCCATTGATCACAGCAATACTCTTTGGAAAATCACTGAAGTTTTTAGAAATCTGTATTTCTATTCCTTTGCAAGGAAAATTGAGTATTTTTGATCAAATTATTTTAAATGACATATTCAATAAACTGTCAATCCCTTTTAACTGACAAAAATTGCTCTGGAAAAATGGTGGCAACTTATTAGGGTTTGACTGTACAGTTGGACCTCTGTAAGCAAAATTTCTGGGTACCAGGAAGAAAAATTTGGCTTATGGAGGTTTTGATTTTTGGAGGTTTCCAGTTCAGGAAACAAACATTTTTGTTTTGAGGAGAAGTGAAAAAAAATTGTGGGAAATCATAAATGAGGATATTCTGGGCCAGGCCTAAACTTGCTCCTTAAACTTGGTTGCTGACCTTGGAGGCATGGGTTCATTTGCTCTATTGGTCTTTCACTTCCTTTCAAGATCCATCAAATTATTTGTTTTAATGATTTTCTCTTTCATATTTCAAGGAAATAATGACCAGAAGGCCTCAGAAAATTTGACTTACAGAGGTTTTAGAGGAAAAGACTTTGAGTTAGCGAGGTTTTTAATGCATTGATTCTAAGGAAATCCAGACAGGGACATTGACAAAAAAATTTGACTTTGGGAGAAATTCAACTTACAAAGAAATTCAACTTAGGAAGGTTTGACTTATGTAGGTTCACCTGTATTTGGCAATGAATTTTTGAGTTTCAACCATGTGTGAAATTTTTGATGCAACTGGTGGAAACCAAGCTTACTTACACTTGCCTCTGTCCAGCACCACCACCCCCTCAGCATATCCCGCCGGACATTCCCAGACAGCGGGACAGATTATCCCACTACAATACTTCGCGCAGACTTTCTTTTCCTTCCTTCCTCTTCCTCTACTTTTTCTGCAATCCTCTCGCATCCGGATGAACATCACCATCAGGCTAATTTGCCGCTTGCGATTTCCACACCGCATGGTCCCAATTGATCCTCTTCTCCCCCCCCCCCCCCCCCCCCCCCCCCCACCCAGTGACCTCGTTTTTCCCCGGTCACCAGCTCAATTTTCCCCACTCAGGTCCCCCCCCCCCCCCCCCCCCCCCCCCACACGCACCCCCTCTTCTGCAAACACTCACAGATGGACAGCCGCGCTTTCCAGAGGAAGGGAGAATATCTGCCTAGGGTTGGAAGGAACGCTGCAGCATAAAACATGGGGTCTGCAGGAAGTTATTTGGAAGCAAAAGAAATATTTCTTATGGGAAACATTTGAGTTCTGTGTCAAAATCAGTTCATCCCATTACAAAACCTTTGAAATTGAAATGCTATTCAATTTTTGTTATCCAAAGAAGCCAGAGCTCAAATGTCCAAATTTGCAGTGCTTTACAGTCCAGTGCTGCCCAACTCAGCTGTGGCCAAAGGACACTTTCCAGAGGAGGAGAGTCCTTGCAGGCCAAAGTAGACAATGATTTTAAAGTTCAACCCAGAGTTCAGAACCTTTGAATTTGAAATGCTATTCATTTTTTTATTCAAAGAAGCCAGAGCTCAAATATCCAAAACCACAGTATAAATAGTCCAGTCCTTGCAGGCCACAATAGACAATCATTTTAGAGGTTCCAATTTTTCCCCATTTTTAAATGAAAGCTTTCACATTTAATTCAGTGTCATGCATTGAATCACAAGCACAGTCTTGTAGAATTTTTGAAGGGTGGAACAGCATTTTGAAATTTTAAATTGATCTTTCAATGTGCATTTTGAATGATGGTGGATGCCACTGAAAATCAAAGGGGAGGGACTGTGGGACACATGAAGAGCCTCAGTAGGTCGGATCTGGCCCACAGGCCATATCTTATGGGCAGCACTGAAACAGCAGTCAATAGTGCCAGCCTTGCTTATTAATGCCCAAAAAAAATGTTATGGGTGCTAAATGGCAGTATATGAAGGGTATTGTATATCAGGTGTGCAAAAAAGAGAGGAAGATTTGTTCAGATGACATTCATGGCATATAAAGTGCAGGTTAACTGCTGGTATAATGTTGCACTCAATTGTGCTGATCTTCCTTCTTGATTCAAATCCCCCCCCCCCCTCAAATTTGATCCTTCAAATCAGTGTTCACCAACTGTCTTAAGTCAGCAAACTGGCACATTCACAAAAATGTTTGCAGACTGGAAAATTTCCCAAAAATTTTCTGCAGATGCCCAAAGTTTCATACAACTTTTGCAGACTTGTAAATGTTTTGCTTGAGAGACTAAGTGGCAAGTATGGAAATGTTTCTGCTTTTTTTTTTGCAAAAATTAAGAACCAATGAAGTAGCTGTACAATAAATATCTTCATTAGAAATGTGGGCTGGATGAGAGGTTTCTCAGAATGAACAAATAATAATTTATTTCAGCACAAGAACATTTTTCTGAATATTCCTTAAGAGTAAAAGTCAATTTTTATTCGTTCATCAGATAATTTCAAACTGCCATTGTCTTTCCAAAATTTCAGATAAAGATAACAGACCATGTTTGACAAATTTTTTATGCTGCAGAAAATTTCCTGCAGACATTGAAAAAAACTTCTGTGGACCATGGGATGGGGAACACTGCTTTATATCACAATACAGCCCTGCTGGGACCCCCCTTGCAACTACCTCTTAGAACCACAACTTTGAGAACATTCCTCTGGCATGCATGAAAGGACAGATGAGCCTAGAGTCAGACAGATAGACAGACAGACTGCCTGACTGACTGACATATATACGTCCACACATACAGGGTGACACACACACACACACACACAGGAGAGACAACAGGCAATGGGTGAATGCGTGGGCTGATCTGGGCCCAAGCTGCAGCATTTAATTGGGCCCTGACTGGCGGGGGATGCTGAATTAATTTCCACCACATGTGTGTGTATAGGGATTGGGGGTGATGAAAGCACAAGGAGGGGGGGAGCGTGGGCTGATCTGGGCCCAAGCTGCAGCATTTAATTGGGCCCTGACTGGCGGGGGATGCTGAATTAATTTCCACCACATGTGTGTGTATAGGGATTGGGGGTGATGAAAGCACAAGGAGGGGGGGGTTCATATTCATTCTGTTTTATATGTGTATTTTTTTTCCTTCTTCTTCTTCAACACCTGTTTTCCATCTTCATTTCTGGGTTCTATAATCTTGCTTTTTTTTGGTGTGCAATTTTCCTCCAAAAATCAAGATCAAACTCTTATTTTGTGCCCAAGAAATACCGCATTAGCAAATTTTCTCTGCAAATAACGTATTACAAAAATTTGTTTAGAACTTACTTTTTCAAAATTGGATGAGTTTGCCGGTTTTACTGATGATGCATCAGTCACAAGCTTCACCTCATTAACAATTTTGAACAGAAAAATCTGGATCCCAACTTTTGAGCCATGAAACAAAGATTGGACGAAAGAAATATTTCTTATATTTTTACATTCTTCCGAATTCAAAATTTAGTTGTAATAAAAAAATAATATTTGCAAAGTTTTCCAGGCTTTCTCTGCATGATTAACTTTTATGATCCAGTTTGATATGTAGAAGCAACTAAATATTTTTAAAAGATTTTTGATTTTTCAAACATTCATCTTCAGGTGTGAGCAATTTTCCTGAGTAAAATTCAAGCTGGAAGTGAGTTCAAACTGTCTGTCTAAATTTTTTTATCCTGTGCAGTATTTTAAAAACTATGATTCATATCCGACAAGCCAAAATGTTCCAAAATTTTCCGAAAAATCTGCGTTCCATTGTGTCAAGATTTTCATGAATCGTATTTTGGTTTACGAGGTATTTTTTTCACATCTTCTGATTTAATCTACCATCTGCTCAAATATTTTAACTTGGCGAGTTGGAATCTATTTTAATAATTTTTATACTACAATACAATTTAACACATCTGTGGTATCCTTCCAGGGTGAATTTATGTCTTTTCTCTTCTTCTTCTTTTTTTTTTTTTTGCTTTTCCAACTTCATCTCAGAGGGACGCATGTCACTCACAGGCAGAGGCGGAATAATTCATGCCATCAGCAAATGGAATATCCGTTTACGATTTGTTTACCCTCAGCTTGATCCCCTTTCCTCTCTCATCTCATGTAAATTTCATCGCCCCCCTCTTTTCCGTTTGAATGACTAAAAAAAGTAAAACATGTATGAGCGAAAAAAAAAAAATGTAACTACAGCAACAAGCGGAAAATTGCCGGCTTCTATCAACACCCTGACACGTGCCCGACGAGCTCTAATTCCTCTCGGTTGAGGAAAAAAAAATATGAGTGTAAAAAATGTTCAACACTTGATCATTGTTTATTTTCCCTTGCGGAATATGTGTCTCGTAAATTATGAGTTGCTAGCTTGAAAAAAATATATATACTGTGCATATAACGAAACATTCGGGAATGAAAAAAGAGACGAGAGAAAGCGTTTTGGTCTTCAAGTTGCAGTGATGCCTCGGTTAATGGACTTGAGGTGTTCCTGGGGTAATTATATCATGCAAAAAGTCCATAAACCAAGTTTTTTTCGAGTACGGTAATTATAGCGATTTTCAATTGATTCAAGAGCCATAACAAGTCCCTTAATTTGAGTAATGTGAAAATTTGCGCGAAGTCCTTCTAATATAATTTTTTTTTTAGAATATGAGGAATGACATTTCAGCATAAAACAACAGTGAAATTCGCGGAAAAAGGGAAAAGAAAATTTAGCAAATACTGTATGATTTTTCTGGTGAATATTATTCAATATGCAGTCCGTTATCCGAAGAGAAAATCAGCCATAGTCGTGCATTATCCGGGGTCTTGCTGTTACTTTATTCCGCGTGATTCTCTTTAAATCTCACAAGTATTAAATCTGATTGAATATTATCCTATCGTCTGATTTTTGTTGTTGTTGAAAAATACCTTGTCTTCTGCACTAGAGCTGAAAAATTATAAAATTTCGCGAGTGAATTCCCTCGGATAATGACGAACAAAAAAAAAATGTGTATCTCATTGTGCGAAAAGTCGCTGGTGAAAATCTGTCCAAAATTTTCCGTACAGCTGCTGAAACCGGATCGGAACAAAAGGATCAATTTGCCACGCATAATTTACGACCCTCAAAGAATGCGGAAAAATCAGTCGGGGAAAGAAAAAAATAAATAAAGGGAATGTGACGAAGGGGGGACAAGCAGAGATTAACAGTCGGCTATGAATCGCTTCGTTGGTCCCCCTTATTTCCATCCCCAACACATGAATGCCAAACACCAGTTGTTGCCACTTTTTCAATTTTCCGAGTGGACTCATTACCACCACAGCTTTGAATGAAAAGGGGAGAGAAAAAAAAGAAGAAGGAGGAGGGGAGCGTGGGGGATGTGGAAAATAAAAAAAATAAAACTATTTTTTCCAGTGGCTCATGAAGGAAATTTGCCTGGAATAGCTTTCAGCGAGAAAATTCGCAATGAAAAAATCACCAACAATCTCATCCATTTCAAAACAAGTCCTGGAAAATAGAAGGTGCGCTTAAACAAAAGATCACTGCGTACAATTGCAGATGATTGGATAATTTTAATTTTGGCGAAAAGCATCATGTCCTGGGATTGAACATTTTCTGGTTACTGTACTTGCATAGGTTTCCAATCAGAAAATTCGCAAATTTCATTTTTCGCGCCGGAATAGACAGGTTTTGTTTTTTCTATTTGGCAACAAATGCTTGCTTTTAAAATTCGTAAACTAATTTTTTTCCTCATATAGCGAATCTTATGGGAGAGAAGGAAATTTTGAATAGCTGTCAAAAAAAAATCGCAATGAAAAAATCGCTAACAATCTCATCCACTCCAAAACAAGTCCTGAAAAATAAAATGTTTGCTCATTTTTTTAGAAGCTCGCTTTAAAATACATAAAATAATGTTCATGATTTTTTTATTGTACTGTATACCCAATCACATTGGGAGAGAGGAAATTTTGCTCAGAAGTTGGTCAAGTAATCCAAAAAAAGCGCATATTTATACTCAGAAATTAATTAAGCACATCAGTATTAATTTTTACCTTCTGAGAGAAAGTTTCTGCTCCATGTTTTTGCTGACTTTGAATATGGTTTTTGCCTGTGACATTTTATGCAAGAGGTTATTAATATGCATTCAGTGTTTGAATTTGATATGCTTAATGATTTGTGTACAGGCTGTACCTTGCAATTCAACCCCAATCCATTGCTGGACTAGGGCCAAATTGCAAAGCAGTCAAATTGCAAGACAACATCAATGTCTCTCTGCAGGTCAAATTGCACAGCAGAGGTCAAATTGAGAGTTGACCTCCCAGCAAATTTGACTGTCAAATTACAGGATGGTTGAATTGCAAGAGGTTGAATTGTGAGGTACCACCTGTACTTTATGTATTACTTTGCTGAATTACCCTTTCAAATAAACTTGAATAAAGTTTGAAAAAAATAGGGATATAAATTTAATGTTTCTCTAGAGGTGTCCTGGAAAAATGTCCTGAAAAATAAAAAATTAATAAAAATAATATTCATTGCAGCATCAAAAACGGTTGAATCAAATTTCTGTGACAAGAGGGTACATTCATGACCACAAATGGCAGATTGCCTGTCTTGTATTTATTTAGCTGTTTTATATTCTACTGTATGCCATTTCTCCTGGTGTTAATTAAACATTTTTCTCTTTTATCCAATACGGTATCATGAACATGTATCATGAACATTACTTTACAGTTTCTACATAATGTCCATGTCAAATTATTAAGGTACAGTACTGCTTCTTGAAAAATAAAAACTGCTTCTACGCCAGAAAAATATCATGTACCACCTTGACAGGTGCCTGGGTACCACGAGTGGAAGGCGTACCACAGCAGCTACAGGTATGAAAAAAAAATGAATAAAACCCAATAATAACCCTGGAGTAACAACGGATGAGGAATCGGAATATAAAAATAACCGGGCATTTTGCCTCCCGGGGCCCGGGTAAAGAAAAACGCCCCAGTGAACCCTGGGCCCTTGGGGCATTCGTTTGCCCAGGCCCCGGATCGTTAATCACCAGCCCATTAAGGCTCCAGGAGGGTGGGCAATTTAATTTATCCTCCCGTGGGGGTCCGCAAACCCAAACACGGCTTGTTAAACTTTTCCCTCCGCCCCGCGTTTAGTGACTCATGAACACGGCCGATTCAATTTGCATAATCCCGTATTCTTTCCCTCCCTCGTCCCTTATTTTCTCCTTGTTCGTTTCTAGTCTTTTTTTTTTTCCTTCTTCCGCCTTTTTTTTATTTTGCGGAAAAATAGCGCTTTTCCGCGCGTCAAAGCGACTCATCAGCCGGAGTAGTGCGAAGCTGCGAACCTTTGCCTGCGGCGGTGTTGCAGGCTTGAGACACTCTTGTACAGTATTTTTTCACCACCTATAATTTTGTTATTTTTCATCTTATAAATATGATTTATAATGTGAAGTTTTCCACCATGAGTAAATGTTCACATGTTGTTCCACACCTGGAATGTCACATAATGTATTCTAAATTACACTTAGATTACTATACTTCCATTTGGACTTTGTTTTATGGTTGAAAAATTACTCAAGGTTTCTCATCTGTAAAAATTATTTAATGTCATTCCAGATGGCCATAAAAAAATTCTCTGGACCCACAAAATGTGTGCAATTAACCAATTTATACTTTAAAAATGCTTAAACTGAGGGCAGGAAAAGTATAAAAATGCAAGAATTGTAAATTTTCTGAGAAAAGAAATTAATCAAAAATTTTAGAGCATAAAAAAGAGAATATTGTGTTGGTACCTTATTTGCCTCTGCTAACACTAATCTAGCCAGCAAACATTTCTCCAACATTTTCCCTCTAAAAGTTTAAAATTTTTTATCCCTGGAAACGTAGTAAGTTACGTGCGTCTCCTTTTAATTAGGATGGGAAATGATTAAGATACTAAAAGTCTATTCCAGACGAAAATAAAGGGAAGGGATGGAAGAATATTAATATCAATAATATATTAATATATTATTTCTTCCCGGTGTTAGGAATAACACCGAATAGCAATATTCGCTTGATGGCGAATATTCTCGCAATATATATATCGGGGAATTGTTATATAATTTCCACCGATAACATACAAAATCAAGCCTAAAAACTGTTTCCGTAAAAAATTCCTTGAAGCAGAATGTGCTTTGTAATCTGTGACCCCCCCCCTCAACAATGAATTTTTGTTCTTGTCCTATGTTTCCAATATCTTGAAGGACCAAGATGAACTGCTAGCTGTGTACAATTTATCCTCAAAGATGCTCTCCAAATTGTTAATGGACTAAAATTTATCTGGGAGCAAGCGGAGCACCTTGCAATTCAACTTTGGTTCAATAATTACCTCACAATGTAATTTTTATTACTGGTACAGTATTTTCTTTTCGTAATCAGGGAGGGGAAGAAAATGTATGGATTTACATCAGTTGTGCAATTGTACATTTTGGGATGTATTTTCTTTTCTTTTACTATCCATGTGCAATTTATTTCTCTTTTTCCCATCCTGATGCGGTGGAATGTGCTTGGATTAATACTGGTGGGGGAAGGGAGGGGGTTTGGATGTAGGAACATGGTTTGAACCTTGTGAATGCTGAAAAGCAGAAAATAAAATTTGTTTATCAATCCATCAATGTTTCTCAAGTCCCCCTATAGTAAAGATAATTTGATATTTGAGTCTTGATAGAATTAATTTTTTTATACAATATAATGATTTGTTTTCTTGGTTCCAATTGCTTCATTTGAAGAACATTCCACCTGTACTGTACCCAAGTCTTCCATTCTTTGGGGTATGAACTCTGTACAGCAGGTTCCTCTCCGGGGAACCACACCATCACTCTACACCGTCACAAATTCGGCAGATGCGCCCATAAAAGCTAGTTTGTGTGCTCAGTCTCTCTCTCTCTCCCTCTCTCTCTTTTTATGTTTGCTTTAACGCAGTGCGGTCTGGTGTGTTCCGGCTTGGAGGAAGAGGAGGGGGTGGTGGATATTATGAGGAAAAATATGAAGGAAAGGAAGAAAAGAAAACGAGACCAGGGTGCTTAACAAGTGCTGAAGCAGTGGTGGTGGTGGTGGGTGTAGGGGGAAGGGAAGAGAAGAGAAGAAGAGGAGCCTCCAGCCGCCAAAAGGGATTAATTCCAGTCACACATCCCTCCCAGAGTATCAATCCGGCCTGTATATCCTTGATGAGTTCAGGGAAACAGGGCCAGGCTGGTGTTTATCAATCGCACTGACCACAACCCTGGCAGCACAATCCCGGGGCGCTGCTTATTGCGCTTCAGAGGAATACTTTTGGGTCAAAATGCACTGCATAATATGCACTTATTTTTAAGTCAGCAAACAAACATGTATACCCAAAAAAACCACACTTTTTTTTTGCAAAAAATTTTGTGAAATTGCAGTGGAAAAAAATAACAAGAATTCTGGCACAATTCCTAGATTGAATGATTACTGTAAATACTCAAGTACCACATGCGCTTTTATCTCAGATTTGGGAGGGAAAATATAAAAGTAAAGATATTATTTTTCTTCATGTCTCCCTTGTGCTAAAATTCACTATTTACCAAGCTAATTTTGACTATTTTATGCAGTAAAATACAGCATTGAGAAATGGCCATTGCTGAGCCAATTTAACCATTGTGCGGCAAAGCTGGGATATTTTTGCAAAATTTTGTGCCATTGAGCAGTGGAAATTTAAAAAATCCTACTTTTGTACCAATAGGCCTCAGTTGGGAAAAAGTCCAATTTTTTTGTTGTCTAAGCCGCCCTGCAGAAATTTTGAATGAAAATGTTTTTTTAATCCCTTGCTCATTAGCACTTTTTCCTGCATTCCTGGCATAGGGCTTGCATGGAAAAATCCTGAAAACAATAGAAAATTTGCCTCCCAGGTGTTTCCTGACTTGACCTGGGGGCTATCCAGTGACCTTGGGTCAAACTGAAATGCAGCTGTCCCCTGAAAAAATCTCAACTTTGCCACACAATGAAAAAAGAACCCTCTGCCATCCAAGGGTTAAACATTTCAGAGGCATCAATGATGCAAATGTTTGATTTAATTTCTCAACACACTTGATTGTAATACAGTACTTGTATCCTATTTTAAATAGCAAAATCAGGTGTATTTAACATTAAAGCTTAAAATATGTGACTAAAAGAGACAATTCAAAATGTATTAATAACATCAATTCACGGCTTATTTTACGCCTTTCATTGAGGAATGTATATAATAATGTCCTGTTTCCATTATTATTGTATGAAACATTTGAAATATGTTGCTCAGAATTTTGTTTCTTTTGAAATTTCGAAAATATTTTTCAACGCTTTGCTGATTTGGGTGCATTCTTAAAATATTGAAAGCATTTAATGTACTTTTAATGATCAGTTTCTGGTTCCTCAGAAATGAAATTCCCACAGCTCATCCTTCAATAAATGTACACTTTAAAAATATTTAAACTGAGGGCAGGAAAAGTTTATAAATGCAAGAATTTAAACTTTTCAAACTTCGCGGATTCACGAGTCTGAACATTTTTTTATTTTTTTGCAGTTGAGTCTACAATTTTATTTTATTATTTTTTGAAAGCCCGTGTATATGTATAACACCAAAGAAACACACGAACAGAAGTTACGATGAAAATAATTTGTGCATCTGCTGATTGTTTTACACATCATCCGTTAAAAAAAAAATTGCAACCAGTTGTTTGGATTCCTTACAACTTACTGCGACAAATAGTTATGACCCCCCCCCCTTTTCCGAATAGATTAGGAAGACGAATAGCTTATTAGGCCAAGCCGTTTATTTCAATCCCCGCGCAACCCAGGGTTTTGTTCGGGCGAGAAATACGATAATCAGGGCCCGAGTAAACAAATGACGAGGAAAAAGAGGTTCGTCAGGGAACCCAGGGTGTTCCGTTCTGTGCTGCAAACACCAGCCATGTGTGTGTGTTTATATACAATATATATATATATATATGTGAAAAAGGGGGGAGGCCCGAGGCTATGTACATACATAAACCAGGGGAAATTGGCCAGAGAGCGCAGCCGTGAAGATAATTTAATGTGCGACAAATGGCACCAGTTGGGATCGCTTTATTCGCAATCCCTTTTCCCGGAATACCCCTTTCATCTTGTTTAACATCAGCGCTTTTTTTTATATTTTCTCGGATAATTAAGTTGTGTGAAGAGACAAGAGCGAAAAAGTTTTATGATGGAGTTCCCAGTTTTAAAACAGTGTTCAAGAGTCTATATTAGAAATGTATAATATTAGAAATATTATGGATGGTCCATATTAGAAATGTTCTGTCAGTCCTCCAAGAAATTTGCTATTTTTAAATTTATCGCATGATTTATGCCATCAGGTTCACTTAAAAAAAATATATGCAATGAGACCCCAGATGCAGACATAATTGGTGCATCAAGAGTTTCCCTAAGTTGAATTGCCACTAAGTGGAGTCTTATTTTCCCATAGACTTACATTATATAATTTTTAATGGTGTTTGATGGAAGAAATATTCTTCAGAATTCCATGAAAAAAAGTTGCTTGCCACTTGAATTTGATTCAGTGAATATATTTTCAGCTCAATAAGAACATTTGGAGCATTGAATAGTGTACCTCTGTACTGTACTTTGAAATTTTGGCATTGTTAAAAATAGCATCCAAGTCACAAAGAGAGAAGGAAGTCCCTATTTGCAGTAGGTATTTTTTAAATTAGATGAATGGGTGGGAAAATGATGGGAGAAATGACAAATAATTTATCTTGTATAAATCTTGGGGTCTTAAATATCTGTTTCTTGCAATCAAGCCAAATAAAAGTCAATTTTTGTGAAATTTATTGGCAATTTCAGCATGCAATGTCCTCATGTTGTCAGTGTCCCTATGATGGGCCTATTTTATGATTTTTTATTGAAAAATAAATGTCCCTATGTCAAATTGTCCTCATGTTGAGGTGTCTGCATGAGGGGGTTTCACTATATATACTTTTTTTGTTCTATCCTGAGAATTTGCGCATGTGGAAGGGCTCAACTCAACTTTTGGCAGACCAAAAGGAGTTTCTTCTCAAATATCTTATCCTATGGAATTTGAATTTCAAGGGGACCAGCAGAAAAAAATGACTATGGTAGTATTTGAAATAGAGAAAATACTGTTTTTTTTATTTAAAAAAAAAGTTCAGGCGTTTAAAATTGGCAATATTTTCACCTCAAAATGGTTTTTAGCAATCTTGAAAGGGAAAGTGATTTCTGCAGATCATCATCGAAGAAATGAGGTGATTTTCTCCCCAAACCGCATGGTCTAAAATTGGCAGAAAAGCACAAAATCATTTTGAAAAATTCCGCAGCAATGAAAGATGCTTGCTGAGTTTGCCAAACTTTGTGAATTTCTGTAAATTGAATGATAGAAAAATCATGCATTGCGTGGAAAGTAATGTCCTGTAGTACTCTGCTAAAAAAAAAAAATTGTCAACAACCCCCAAGGTTACTTTTCCACAGGTTATGCGTCAAATACGTGGCTGGAGTTTCTAAATTAGTGATTGGCTTTATGATTGAAAAACCTTGCCCGAGCATCAAACAATCTTGTCGAAACCTCAAGAATAACTTCGACGAAACGTTCACCCTGTGATTTACTACCGTTTAGAGTTGCTTGAGGGAGAGCATCAGTTTGTTCTGAGATAAAAGCAGGAAGTTGAGCCTTGTATTATTGCACCAAATAGGACTGCTGCATTTTAACTTGGAAAGTGATTGTCAAAATGGGCTGCTTTATTTTCATTCCATTTCCCAAAATAATTGCCTCAAATTGTAAGGTATAGTCGTCCCACGTGAGAGAATATACAACTATAGCTACTGTTGTCCCTAATTTATACTATACATAAATACATATTTTCACAGAGATAAATGTTGAAAATTTCACATTTTGCCATGTATTATTTGCAAGAGATACTTTTGCATGTCCTGTATGAGTATTTTTGAGCACCTAAAATATTTTATGTTGCACTAGAATTCAAGCAACACAGTTGAGCAAATGAGACACAGAAAACAATTTTTCATGATGAAACCTTCTGTTAGAACAGTTGAATCTTTTTACAAGATACATTGCTTTCAAGTTATTTTTCAAGGTCCTTGTCCAATTGCTACCATGTTATTTGGATGTTTGTAAGACAATTTCATTGTCATAAAAAATTTGAGTCCAGGTCCCAATAGCTCAATTGTAATCAAATAGCTTGATTTTGCTGGATTTGAATATTGTTCTTTCAGGACAATGCTTAAACAGCTGTAACCCACTGTATTACAATATTGCATTGATCTCACTCCCTGAGGAAAGAGGGTATGAGTTAGCACATAAAATGAGCATGTAGTCCTAGAAAGCAAACTATGCAAACAGATCAGTTGTAGCAGTGAGACCAAAAACAGCAAGTTGTCATTAAACGTATTCTTACACAGTAATGTATAATCTTGTGACAAAATCATTGTTATAACAAATTCTTGTTTACCACAAATATTCCTGTAATGCTCCTGCCAAATATAGTCATCATGCTATTTAGATTCTGCAGAACATTTTTGAGAAAATGAATTTTTTCCAGGTTACATGAGCTTTTTTAAAATTTCTTTTACTGGATTTTAGGTCTAAAAGCCTTTTCTAACATTCAAGTCCAAAATGTTGTAACTTTCTGTAACTAAGTCAGACCTCTCTTGAGTCAAATTTCAAGGGACCAAAAAAAAATTTGACTTTTTACAGAGGTTTTGACTTAGGGAGGTTTGTACTTATAGAAAGGTTTTGAATCATAGAGATTTGAGATCAATGCAAAGTGTTTTTGCATGGGAAACATAGATGTTCTGGGAAACATAGAAAAATTGTCCAAAGTTGAAAATGGTGATATTCTGGTGCTTAAATTGCTTCTTAAAAGAGTTGAATGGATGTTGAACGTGAAGGCAAGGGTTCATTTGCCCAATCAAGTCTTTCACCTCTTTTTAAAACAAATCAATTTCTGTTTTTATTGCTTTTTTTCTTTCTTGTGTCAAGAAAATAATAGCCAACAGACCACAGAAAATTCAACTTATGGAGGTTTGAGGGGAAACGCCTTCGAGTTAGGGAGGTTTTTCATGAATTTTTTCCAAGTGGGATTNGCGGACATAATTGGTGCATCAAGAGTGTCCCTAAGTTGAATTGTCCCTAAGTGGAGTCTTATTTTCCCATAGACTTACATTATATAATTTTTAATGGTGTTTGATGGAAGAAATATTCTTCAGAATTCCATGAAAAAAAGTTGCTTGCCACTTGAATTTGATTCAGTAAATATATTTTCAACTCAATAAGAACATTTGGAGCATTGAATAGTGTACCTCTGTACTGTACTTTGAAATTTTGACATCGTTAAAAATAGCATCCAAGTCACAAAGAGAGAAGGAAGTCCCTCTATGCAATAGGTATTTTTTTCAATTAGGTGAATGGGTGGGAAAATGATGGGAGAAATGACAAAGAATTTATCTTGTATAAATCTTGGGGTTTTAAATATCTGTTTCTTGAATCAAGCCAAATAAAAGTCAATTTTTGTGAAATTTATTGGCAATTTCAGCATGCGATGTCCTCATGTCAAGTCAGTGTCCATATTTTGGACCTTTTTTATGCCCTTTTTATTGAAAAATAAAAGTCCCTATGTCAAATTGTCCTCATGTTGAGGTGTCTGCATGTTGGGATCTCACTGTAAATACTTTTTTGGTTATATCATCAGAATTTGCGCATGTTCAAGGGCTCAACTTTTGGCAGACCAAACGGCGTTTCTTCTCAAATATTTTATCCTATGGAATTTGAATTTCAAGGGGACCAGCAGAAAAAAATGGACTAGGGTAGTCTTTGAAATAGAGAAACTACTGTTGTTTTTTTTTTTGAAAGTTCCGGCGTTTAAAATTGGCAATCTTTTCACCTCAAACTGGTTTTTAGCGATCTTGAAAGAGAAAGTGATTTCTGCAGATCATCAAGGAAGGAATCAGGTGATTTTCTCCCCAAACCGCATGGTCTAAATTTGGCAGGAAAGCACAAAATAATCGTGAAAAATTCCGCAGCAATGAATGATGCTTGCTTAGTTTGCCAAATTTGCGAATTTCTGTAAATTGAACAATAGAAAAATCATGCATTGCGTGGAAAGTAATGGCCTGTTGTACTCTGCTAAAAAAATTGTCAACAACCCCCAAGGCTACTTCTCCACAGAATATGCGTCAAAAATGGCTGGAGTTTCTAAATTAGTGATTGGCTTTATGATTGAAAAACCTTGCCCGAGCATCAAACAATCTTGTGGAAACCTCAAGAATAACTTCGACGAAACGTTCACCCTGTGATTTACTACCGTTTAGAGTTGCTTGAGGGAGAGCATCAGTTTGTTCTGAGATAAAAGCAGGAAGTTGAGCCTTGTATTATTGCACCAAATAGGACTGCTGCATTTTAACTTGGAAAGTGATTGTCAAAATGGGCTGCTTTATTTTCATTCCATTCCCCAAAATAATTGCCTCAAATTGTAAGGTATAGTTGTCCCATGCAAGAGAATATACAACTATAGCTACTGTTGTCCCATAATTTAGACTATACATAAATACATATTATCACAGAGATAAATGTTGAACATTTCACATTTTGCATTGTATAATTTGCAAGAGATACTTTTGCATGTCCTGTATGAGTATTTTTGAGCACCTAAAATATTTTATGTTGCTCTAGAATTCAAGCAACACAGTTGAGCAAATGAGACACAGAAAACAATTTTTCATGACAAAACCTTCTGTTAAAACAGTTGAATCTTTTTACAAGATACATTGCTTTCAAGTTATTTTTCAAGGTCCTTGTCCAATTGCTACCATGTTATTTGGATGTTTGTAAGACAATTTCATTGTCATAAAAAATTTGAGTCCAGGTCCCAATAGCTCAATTGTAATCAAATAGCTTGATTTTGCTGGATTTGAATATTGTTCTTTCAGGACAATGCTTAAACAGCTGTAACCCACTGTATTACAATATTGCATTGATCTCACTCCCTGAGGAAAGAGGGTATGAGTTAGCACATAAAATGAGCATGTAGTCCTAGAAAGCAAACTATGCAAACAGATCAGTTGTAGCAGTGAGACCAAAAACAGCAAGTTGTCATTAAACGTATTCTTACACAGTAATGTATAATCTTGTGACAAAATCATTGTTATAACAAATTCTTGTTTACCACAAATATTCCTGTAATGCTCCTGCCAAATATAGTCATCATGCTATTTAGATTCTGCAGAACATTTTTGAGAAAATGAATTTTTTCCAGGTTACATGAGCTTTTTTAAAATTTCTTTTACTGGATTTTAGGTCTAAAAGCCTTTTCTAACATTCAAGTCCAAAATGTTGTAACTTTCTGTAACTAAGTCAGACCTCTCTTGAGTCAAATTTCAAGGGACCAAAAAAAAATTTGACTTTTTACAGAGGTTTTGACTTAGGGAGGTTTGTACTTATAGAAAGGTTTTGAATCATAGAGATTTGAGATCAATGCAAAGTGTTTTTGCATGGGAAACATAGATGTTCTGGGAAACATAGAAAAATTGTCCAAAGTTGAAAATGGTGATATTCTGGTGCTTAAATTGCTTCTTAAAAGAGTTGAATGGATGTTGAACGTGAAGGCAAGGGTTCATTTGCCCAATCAAGTCTTTCACCTCTTTTTAAAACAAATCAATTTCTGTTTTTATTGCTTTTTTCTTTCTTGTGTCAAGAAAATAATAGCCAACAGACCACAGAAAATTCAACTTATGGAGGTTTGAGGGGAAACGCCTTCGAGTTAGGGAGGTTTTTCATGAATTTTTTCCAAGTGGGATTCAGACATGGACCTGAAAAAATATTTTTTGACTCAGGGAGGTTTGAGTCATCAATGTTCAACTCTTATCATTGCAGTACATTTGTTTCGTTTTTGGAGGAATAGGAAAATGAGTTGAAATTTGAACATTCCTATATACGTTGTCCTAGAAATCAGACAATAGCAACCCGGCAGGAAGTTGGAGTTTCGAGGGTCCCCCCCCCGAATGGGTGTGAGATCCGTGTGTCTCCCATCGTCGCCCCAGTTGTCACACTGACTAATCTGCCGCACACAACGAAAATCGCTCCCTGACAGCTAACACAACAACCACTCCATCATCCCGAGGGTTTCCCACAAATTTTTCCATCCATAATAATACGAATTTTTCAAGAAAAAAACGAGAGGAATACAAATAACTGCTCGGGGGAAGACAAATTAACGACTTTGCGAAACTCTGTCATTTTTGCGTTTTTTTTTTGCCGCTTGATCAACATTATTCTCTGCAATTGAAAAAAACCAGTGAAACCAACTGGCGTTACTGTAGTGCATCAGTTAATGGACTTGATCCATCCCAGTAGTAAGAAAAATTTCCAAAAAGTATCAGCAGCACAAAGGTAACCCTTTTCAAACATTGCAAATAAAGCAGTGCTGAACTTAGAGTTATTCTAATAAAGCTACATAAAATAGCTATACTATATCATATTTACTGAAGTACCATATATACATTTTTCTACAACTTTGTACCAAAAATGGGGTGCGCATCATCCTCAAGTACCTTTTTTTTTACAGATTTTGGAAGCATGTGAATAAAACATTTTAAGAAAAATAAAATCAAAATATTTAACAATTTCAAACTCAAAACATTGAATTTTTTACTATGTAGATTTTTCTATATTTATGTATCTCTTTCAATTTAGGATTTATAATTGTATTTATTTTTGAAAAAAAACATGTTAACTCAAATTTTCTTTTTCAAAATCAAGGAACATGTTATACTCAAGGGCACTTGCTATATTTCAGTAAATATGTTCATCAGTTTCAGATCCCTTTTGAAAAATTATGCTAGGAGTCACATTTTCTGCAAAAATTTGCATTTTTTGAAGAACAATAAGATTCTACGCATTCTATTTTCCAAAGCATAATAAAGTGGCTGCAATCAAAGTCCTTTGAATATTAATGTGGGTGCAAAAATTCTTCACTAGCACTAAAAAAGAAATTGAGGGTAATACCAAAATTATTTTCTTTCAAAATAGCACTTTGATGCATGTTGAGCTCTACAAATCAGTTGCTTTTGAGACTGATGCAGGTGGTACCTTGTAATTTGACCTCCTGAAATTCAACTGCTTTGCAATTTGGCAGTCAAATTTGCAGGGAGGCTGACTTGCAATTTGATCCTTGCCCTGCAATTCAACCTGCTCTGGCCACTTTTTTTGCGTTTTGTTCTTATATTTTGGAATTTCACGGAGTGTCTTGCAATTTGACCAATTTGGAATTTTACTCAATTTCAGCAACAAATTATGGTCAAATTGCGAGGTATCACCTGTACGTCAAGTGTTTCAGGATTCTGACTCTTAGGTTTCGATTGATTGATTGATAATTCTGCTTTATTTCTTGCCTGTCAGCATTCTCAAGGTTCAAAACATATTTTACTCGATATGAAAACCGACCCATCATGTATTTTATTTTATGAATGATTTATTCGAAATAAAATTTTAAAATTCCAAGTGATAATAAAGTAACAAATACATCCCCGACATTCGGGGTTGTAGGACATTTTAATGAAGACTTCTGCGGAATCGCGTGCACACAGGTTTTACTGTACTTGATTGACGTGTATATAGACAGTGATACAGTCTATAAAAATGCTGTACGAGTATATGTTACATGGAAAATTGTGATAAGTTGAAGGAACTTTTTGAAGGAGTTTTCCGGGAAAACCAGGGACCGTGGGAAACTCAAATGGTTCGAGATCCCGAAACACGGGTCTTTTTCTCGACGCGAAGGGTGTCGAACATGAGTGTTGCAGTTGACGCGATTATCTCGAGGTGTCCCATTATTTGCTCTGCTAAATTTTCCAGGGCTCCCACTTGACTTTCTCGCTCGTCACTGTTGTTGAAAAAAATTTTAAATCTTAATTTTCAAGACCAAATGTAGGATGAGGCGGTATATATATAGAGAAATTATTTCCAGAATTGACCGCATTTCAGGCATTTTTCACGATGATTAAATAAACATACAGTTGTGACCCGGATAAATGGTACGCATACGGTTCACATAATGTAGGGATATTTTCAATATTTTTGAAGGAGTATTTTGAATATTGTTCAAGGAATATTTTGAATATTTTTGAAGGAGTATTTTTAATATTTTTGAATGGATATTTTGAATATTGTTGAAGGAGCATTTTGAATATTTTTGCCGGGATTTTTGAATATTGTTGAAGGAGTATTTTGAATTTTTTTGCAGGTATATTTTGAATATTTCTGAAGGGATATTTTGAATATTGCTGAAGGAGTATTTTGAATATTTTCGAAGGGATATTCTGAATAATTTTGAAGGGATATTTAGAATATTGTTGGAATTTTTGGAATATTTTCGAAGGGATTTCTTTGAAAATTTGTGAAAGGAAATTTTGAAAATTTGTGAAAGGAAATTTTGAAAATTTGTGAAAGGAAATTTTGAAAATTTGTGAAAGGAAATTTTGAAAATTTGTGAAAGGAAATTTTGAAAATTTGTGAAAGGAAATTTTGAATATTGCTGAAGGAGTATTTTGAATATTTTCGGAGGGATATTTCCAATGTTTTTGAAAGAATCTTTTGAATATTTTTTGCTTGACCGTTTGTCACCGTCGGAATTTTAAAATTTAATTTTTAAAACTATTTACGGCGCGTAATATAATATATCCAGCATTAACTGCATTTATGGGCCTATATATACAATAGTTTTTTTTTAAAGAAAAAATACAATTTTACTCCGGATAATGAACGTTTAACATACTTGATTTTTTATTATGTGGCCATTAAGTTTTTCACGTCACTATTCTTTTAATTTTGATTTTTAACTTAAATTTTGACAATATTTTTTTGGGAAAAAAGGAAACCAGAATTGACAACATGTCAGGGATTGTTTTTCAAAATAATGAAAATTTTAAAACTGGGCTGCGTCGGATAAGGACACTTCGTGAAAATCGTATTTTTTTCATTTTTGCATTGGATTTTAATATCGCCATCCGAATTTTAGCGAACAATAAATTACTGCATGGAACCTGGTGATTTGTAGAAGTTTAAATAATACGGATTTTTAAAACTACCTCGATAACGAACGCATTTTTTCAGTACGTAAATCATCAGAAAATTTCCTTCTATCGGGCAAAATTTCTTTTAATTTTACTATGTTCGTTGTAACCAAATTTCACTAGTATAAGTTTTTTGGGATTCTCTGGTGGCGCATAATTTTTAAAATTAAGTTGAATTACTTCGGGAAAAAAACAGGATAATCCTGAAGCTGTTTCTTATCAGGCGGAACTTGGCAAACAACAGCATCAGTCGTTTTTATCAGCGTTTCTGGTCCAAAAGAAAAATTAATCCCCGTCGATCTTTTTTTGTGTTGTTGTGGTGAACGTGATATTCTAAACCTCGCCCTTATTCACGCCTCGTTTGAAATCCGAGCCCTGTTTTTGTTTGCCAAAAAAGAGGAGAGAAGGGAAAGATATAGGGATTTATTTTTCTTTCAGCATTTTGAGACAACAAATGGCTGCTTTTGAGTGGGCACTTAGTCACGTTCGACATACAGTTGGCGAAGGAGTATAGTGGAAAATTCTCCAGTGATTCGCCTCAAAAACAGGTGCAGGATTCTTCCCAAAAATAAGAGATGACGGGGTTTTAAAAATTACTGAGAACAATTCCAGGTCGAAGTAAGCATTAGCGGAATATTTATCGAATTTATGTTTTTAAAAGTTCTAAAACTTTCTGCTAGATTTTTAATTTTTTGTTTGTAGTGAAGTGGAAAATTCTCCAGTGATTCGCCTCAAAAGCAGGTGCAGGATTCTTCCGAAAAATAAGAGATGACGTGGTTTTAAAATCGTTGAGAACAATTCAAGCTTGAAGTAAACATTAGCGGAATATTTATCGAATTTATTATGTTTTTACAATTCCTAAAACTTCCTGCTAGATTTTTATTTTTATTTTTTGTAGTGAAGTGGAAAATTCTCCAGTGATTCGCCTCAAAAACAGGTGCAGGATTCTTCCAAAAATAAGAGTTGACGGGGTTTTAAAATCATTGAGAACAATTCAAGCTTGAAGTAAACATTAGCGGAATATTTATCGAATTTATGTTTTTAAAAGTTCTAAAACTTTCTGCTAGATTTTTAATTTTGTTTTGTAGTGAAGTGGAAAATTCTCCAGTGATTCGCCTCAAAAACAGGTGCAGGATTCTTCCCAAAAATAAGAGATGACGGGGTTTTAAAAATTACTGAGAACAATTCCAGGTCGAAGTAAGCATTAGCGAAAAATTTATCGAATTTATAATGTTTTTTAAAGTTCTAAAACGTTCGGCTAGATTTTTAATTTTTGTTTGTAGTGAAGTGGAAAATTCTCCAGTGATTCGCCACAAAAACAGGTGCAGGATTCTTCCCAAAAATAAGAGATGACGGAGTTTTAAAATCATTGAGAACAATTCAAGCTTGAAGTAAACATTAGCGGAATATTTATCGACTTTATGTTTTTACAATTTCTAAAACTTCCTGCTAGATTTTTAATTTTTTGTTTGTAGTGAAAGTGGAAAATTCTTCTGTGATTCGCCTCAAAAACAGGTGCAGGATTCTTCCCAAAAATAAGAGATGACGGGGTTTTAAAAATTACTGAGAACAATTCCACGTCAAAGTAAAAATTAGCGGACAATTTTATCGAATTTACAATGTTTTTAAAATTTCTGAAACTTTCTGCTAGATTTTACAGATTTTGTTTGTTGTGAAAGTGAAAAATTCTCCAGCAGTGATCCGCCTTAAAAGCAGGGACAGAATTCATCCACAAAAAAAAGGAAATGAAGGGGTTTCAAAATTTAATGGGAACAATTCAAGCCATAAGTAAAACTTAGCAGAAATTTATCGCATTTATAATGTTCTTACAATGTCTGAAACTTCCTGTTAGATTTTAAATTTTTTTGTGGTGAAAGGAAAAAATTCTTCAGTGATTCGTCTCAAAGGCAGGTGCAGGATTCTTCCAAAAACAAGAAATTATGTGGTTTCAAAATGTATTGGAAGCAGTTTTGAAGTAAAAATTAGCGGAAAATTACTCGAGTTTATAACCTTTTTAAAATTTCTGAAACTTCGTGTTAGGTTTATTTATATATAACTTAATTTGTGTGAAAGTGAATTTTTGTTTCTAAAGAAACTCGTAAAATTGAGGAAAATGAGGGCGTGTTTCAAAATTCTGAAATTTATGGATATATATTGCTTTGAAAAATTCAATTTTGGGTAAGTTCATTTTTCGTTGAGGTGAACTTTTTGTTGTGGTAAAATTGAGAAACACGGCTGTATTTAATAACACGGCTAATGATTCCGTTTTTTTTTTCTCTCGGGGAACGATCTCATATCTTCAAATTCTGTATTTTATATTTTTTAAACAACATTTTAGATTTATTCGCAAAATATAAAATTTCGGGCAAGTTTACTCTTCTTTGGAGTGAATCTTTCTTGTAAAATTGAGGAAAACGGGGGCGTGTTGAAGGAGATATACTGATTCTGAAATTTAATGATTAATTTCTTTTAAAAATGCAATTTTGGGTAAGTTAATTGTTCGTTGAGGTACATTTTTGTTGTAAAATTAAGGAACACTGCTGTATTTAATGACACAGTTAACGATTCCTTTTTTTTCTCGGGGAACGATCTTTATCTTCAAATCATCTCTTTGATTTTCCTAAAACTGCTTTTTACATTTCTTTGCAAAATTCAAATTCCCGGGCAAGTTTACTATTCTTTGGAGTGAACCTTGTGGAATTGAGGAAAACGAGGGCGTGTTTAAAAATTCTGAAATTGTATCTTACGTTCCTTTCATAAACTCAATTTTTGTCAAGTTCATTGTTTGTTGAGGTGAAATTTTTTATCGTTGTAAAATTGAGCAAAACGGCTGTATTTAATGACACGGTTAACGATTCCTTTTTTTTATTTCTCTCGGGGAGCGATATTTATCTTCAAATCATCTCTTTGATTTTTCTAAAACTGCTTTTTACATTTCTTTGCAAAATTCAAATTCCCGGGCAAGTTTACTATTCTTTGGAGTGAACCTTGTGAAAATTGAGGAAAACGGGGGCATAATGACACGAGTAATGCGTCCGTGATGGCGCATATCCCGGCTTGATGAGTCGGTGTTTGACTACTCGGCTTATTTGCCCCGACAGAAGCCACCTTATCCCCACATGATGATTCAAGTTCTCTTCTTTTTTTTGCATGTATATTTATATTTCATCTACCCATTTAAATGCGTTTTTGCTCCTGTTGAATTTTGAGGCTAAGCAGCCGTTTCGGGCTCCCCCAATTGCGACGGTTTGAAGACTTGCTGAGTCATCCTCAAGCTCCGGATCGCGGAACGAAATTTATTAAAATATTTCACCGTTTTTATGGTCTGGATTTTGTGTCATTTCATGACCAATTTACAGTGGACCATCCCCCGGATATAACGGATGTTTCGCATACCGGACTTTGTTCGCTTTATGCGTACGGAGATTCGGGGTACATTTCTACTATGTTTGATTTAAAGTATTCAATCGACGCTAAATAGTATCGGCGAGGACAAACTTTTTGCTGAAATACGAAACTAATTTTTTCTGAAGATCTGATATACCTCTTCTTTTTGAAAATTGATTGACTGAATTTTCAACAGTATCAAGCAACAAAATTTTCATGAGAAAAACAATTAATTCGAATCATTTTAGTTTTGTTTTTCTCTATAGAAAAAACCAGTAAAGATTTGTTTCAAAAATTTCAAAATTTAAATCCACTTTTAGTCAGTTTTGGGACGTAACTTTCTCAGAAATTGATGAGCTTTTGTGTGTCTAAGAACTTATTCAACGTTCAACTAGTCATTGATTTTTTTGCGAAAATACGTGCCCTTAAACTCGAAATTTTTGAACTTTCAAAACCCCGTTTTTTTCTTTTTCTTTTTTTTTCTTCACGAGCACTTTCGGAGGCTTTCTGAATGCGATAGAAACGCAATTTTCGGCAATTTTTATTCAAACGGATTCAATATCTCTCGGTAGCCTAAGAAAAGTTTCTGCATTTAAAATATAAATTATAATCGTCATCCTAATTTAAGTCTGATACAATTAGGCCTTCTCGAAATTTTGGAAAAATGTGAGCCGTCTATAGGATCCAAGATTATTTTCTTTCTTTTCCAGGGCACGCACGTTTTCATCTTCCAAATTTTCAGTTGCAAAATTCTTTTGAAAACTCTGAACTTAAAATAAATGCAATAATAACCCAGTTCAATTGAATTTGCCACCCAAAAAAAAAAAAAAAAGCTAACAGAAAAACTGGAAAATCGGAAAGAAATGCACCTTTAATCCACTTGAACTATACAGCCAAAACCTCTTTCTTTCTCCTTTGTTGAAGATGAAAAAAAAAGAAGAAAGTAAGAGTTTTCCCTGAGGCTATGCAGAAGTCGTGTGCAAATACGAAACCATCGAAGGATTACTTCTAAGCCCTATTATATTCCCTTCCCGTGTATTTTTCTCACCCGGCGTCAAATAATGCGCAAAAACGCATGATTCACAACAACAACAAAAAGAGAGAGAGAGAAGAAAATTTGCGTACCGAAAAGAAGCGCGAAAACGGAGAGTAAACGTTGTGAAAACGTGTTTCCGCATTAATTGCCAGCAAGTTATTTGCGAATCGGATCGACTTCGGGATCAGAGTTTCTTCCCCGTCACTATTAATTTATCATCTTTTTTTTTATATAAATATATTTTCACGTTGTTTGGAAATGAGTTTGGGCTTTTTTGACTGACTTATAACATGACTTTATTCCCGCCGCCTGTTGCGTGGGTTATCTCGTTTAATGATTGATTGATGGATGGATTGATGGGTTCGGGATTCTAATCCTGGTCGTTTTTCTTGAAATGTGATGAGATAAGGAGGCACTTGACGCAGTATAGAGACTCATTTCAAGCCGGATACTCAAGTACCGAATTTACTCAAATGTCGGACGAACTTTTCAATAAAATAAATAAAATTGTAAAAAGTAAAGGGGAATCTCATTTTTAAGAATTACATTTTTTTCAAATGTGTATGATCCAACAGGACTTTGTTTGTCAGACCCTCTAAAGTTTGCTATGTGGTTCCCTCATTTCACATTCATCTACAAAACATTTAGATAAAATGATACAATTGGGACAGCAAATCTCATCACTGTATATAGCAGTCCTCCAAAAATGCTTAAACTTTTCCATCAACTGTTGAATATAGCTTACAAATTTACAATATTACAGATGGATTTTCTCCACATGATATCATGAGAAATGTCATTGTAAAGAAGTTTCTTAAAAATTACAATTTTTTCAAATTTTTATGATCCAACGGCACTTTGTTTTGTCAGACTCTCTAAAGTTTGCTGTGGTTCCCTCATTTCTCATTCATCTACAAAACATTTAGATAAAATTATACAATTGTGACAGCAAATCTCATCACTGTATATAGCAGTCCTCCAAAAATGCTTAAACTTTTTCATCAACTGTTGAATATAGCTTACAAATTTACAATATTACAGATGGATTTTCTCCACATGATATCATGAGAAATCTCATTGTAAAGAAGTTTGGTAAAAATTACAATGTGATATCATGAGAAATCTCATTGTAAAGAAGTTTGGTAAAAATTAAAATTTGATATCATGAGAAATTTCATTGTAAAGAAGTTTGGTAAAAATTACAATTTTTTCAAATTTTTATGATCCAATCAGGTGCAATGTTATTTTAATCATGTTAGTTATTGCAATGAATTTTATAATAAAAGCTGTTTAGAGCAGTGTTTCCCAACATTTTGGGCCTGCAGACCAAAATTTTTCTGTACAATTGTTTGCAGACTGGCAAATTTCCAAAACATTTTTTGCGGACTAGCAAAGTTTATAAAATCTTTGCAAACTAGAGAAATTTTTGCTTGAAAGACTTTATGGCAAGTAGAAAATTTTCTGTTTTTTTGGAAATAATTAAGTTAACACTCAATGTAGCAGAAGTAGTTGAAAGTCTTCAAAAAATTATAGAAACGTTTCTCAATATGAATACTTGAAATAACTTCTTACATCAGGTGAAAATTTGTTTGATGTGATGCGAGAAAAGCCAACAATTATTTTTCATAAGATAATTCATCTGCTTTTGTCTTTCCAAAATTTCAGGTAAAGATGTTGTGATGCCCTTCATAACTGCTTTTAATAAATTATATTTTACTGAAGAAAATCTCCTGCAGACTGGCAAACAACTTCTGCTGACCATTGCTTCAGCAAAATTTTCTTCAGCATAATTGATTTCTAAGAATTAGCAATGAATTCTTATCTTCATTTGAAATTTCTGAAAGACAATGTCAGTTGAAATAATCTGATGAAAAGGTAACGCTACATTTCTCTTAATAACACTGCAGACACATTTTCATCTGCCAAAAGAAATTATTTTAATTTTCATTCTGAGAATCAAGCCCACCTTTCTGATTTTTTCAAGAGATCCCATCATAACAGCTACTTCATTGGTTCCTAATTCAATTTATGCAAAACATTTTCTAATACCTGCCATAAACTCTTTTGAGCAACAGTTTTTAGATTGTGAAAAACGTTTCCCAAAACTTTACCGTTCCGCGCAAAATTTGTATGGAAATTTTGCAGTTTGCAGACCCAAAAAGGTTGGGGAACACTGGTTTAGAGGATTTATTGGCCTCAAACAGTATAAAAGTTGCTTTCTCCTTTTCCAAATGACTTTGCAGTGAGATTATTACACTTTCGATGGTTCTTGCGGGTGCTTGGGTTCATTGGCGGTAAAAATTGTGCCACTGGACCCAACAACGACGACGACGAATAAAAAAGAAACAAGTTAATTTTTTTGTTCACCTGCGAATTCCGGAGACGCCATCCTTGGATACAGGAGGTGGGCCGAGCGTGCGAGCCAATCCCAGGCGGGTCCAGACGCCACAGCAGATCCTAGCCTCAGGGCATCAGCAGACACTTGATGCTGTTGTTGTTGTTGCTGCTGCTGTTGATGATGATGATGATGATGATGTTGTTGTTGGTGATGTTGTTGATGAGCAGCTGCTGCAGCAGCAGCCGCCGCTGCTGCTGCAAACCTCGCAGGCGTGGCCGCGTGAAACGCGGACCCGAAAGCCGCCGCCGCCGCTGCGGCGCCGTAAGGAAACAATTGGTACGGCTGGAAGCCCGCGGCGGCGGCGGTGATGGCGGCTGCTTGCTGCTGCTGATGATGATGATGATGGAGGTGCTGAGGTGTGGGTGGGAAAGGGGACGAAGACGGGGATGAATGGCGGGAATCCGGCGGCGATCCGAGCAACGCGTCGATGCGGAACGAGGTTTTGGCGCCGGTTGCCGGCGTCGTTATGGCGGCTACTGCTGCTGCTGGTGTCGGCGTTATTGTGGCGCCGGCTGATGGGATGAAAAGATGCGGCGGGATGAGGCTGGTGGTGCCCTGTGCTGGTGGTGGTGGTGGTGGTGGTGGTGGTACCCGGACTTGGTGGTGGTCGTCCATCGCGGGAGGTGGACTCAAAGTGGGTGGAGACCCCGGTGGGGAAGTCGTCTCATCCCCGGATTCGTCCATCTTTTACTTCCGCTTCGCGTTTTCTTCTCTTGTATTTTATTTTTCTCCCCCTCCCTTTTTTTGTGATTTCACTTCCTGGTATTTTTTATTTTTTGCACGGGTATTCGAATGGAAATTGATCCGTTTTTCGTCAGCCGCGAATTTATGGAAATTTTTGTCTGGATTCCATCTGCAATCAGATGAGAAGAAAAAAAAAAAGCAAAAGCAAATGTGTTTTTGTGATGCAGGTTTTGCAGGTGGAGAATCAATTGTAGGGCTTGACATGGCATTTATGGATATTGCTGTAGGTATTTTTCCACCTCCTCATATTCATTTGGGAGGAGTTTTAAAACAAAAGCAAATACGTTTTTGTGATGCAGGTTTTGCAGGTTGAGAATCAATTTTAGGGCTTGATATGGCATTTTTGGATATTTCTCTAGGTATTTTTCCACCTCCTCATATTCTTTTGGCAGGATTTTTACTCCCAACAGTTTCTAAAAACACGGTTGAACCTCCCTAAGTCAAATTTTTTTTATTCCCCGTCAGAATTCCTTTAGAAATGATGCATCAAAAATCTCCCAACTCAAAGGGTTTTTCTCTGATACCTCCATAAGTCAAATTTTTGAGATCTGTAATAGGTTATTATTTATTGAAACAGGAAAGAACAGAACAATGAAAAATGGAATTTAATGATGCTTTGACCAAATGTGACAGACTAAATTAGGCAAATGAACCCCTGTCTCCAAGTTGAGTGCTATTTGCCAGCTCCTTTTAGAAGCAATTTGAGGCCCAGAATATCACAATGTACAAATTAGTGCAATACTTCAGGGTTTCCCACAATAAAAATGCTTTATTCTATAAGTAAAACATATATAATCCTATGAAACTCAAAGCCTCTTGTAAGTCATGACCTCACTAAGTCAAATTGTTTTGCTGGTCCATTCAAATTGGACTTAGAGAGGTTCAACTGCATTACCGTACCATCACTGTACTGGATTATTTGATCACTAATACTGTACTGCTTTTCTTGGGATGAAACACTGTGCAGTACAGGTGAATTCTCACTTCTTGAAATCTTCCAATGCACACTGAACAATGCCTTTTAGAACATTGTAAGAAGCTTATTATAAAATATTGGGATTTTCTTCTGAAATCAGGGATTTCATATGCCACACTCCTTATATTTTCTGGCAATATTGGAACAATATGATGTAAAATAAAATTACTTACAGTATCTGCCAAATATACAGCAAAAATGTGTCACTACCAAAGTAAAAATTTCCAAATGTGGAAACCAACTTTTTTTGGTTTCAAAAATTGAAGTAATCTGCATTTTTTATTGTATCATTAATGTTTATATTAAGGCAATTTGTGCAAGATTTTCCTGTAAAAACAGTTCAACCTCTCTCTCAAATACAGGTGATACCTTGCAATTTGACCCTAAACTGTTCCTGGACTACAGCCAAATTGCAAAGCAGTTAAATTGTGAGACAATGTCAAATGGCATGTTTTTTTTTACATGGCATTTGATGTTTCATGCCTCTTCACAGGTCAAATTGCAAGGCAGAGGTTGAATTGAGAGTCAACCTCCCAGCAAATTTGATGATCAAATTGCAAGTTACCACCTGTAGCCTTGAGTCAAAAACCTCCCTGATTCAAATTTTCAGTAAATCCATGGCCAATCCCTTCAAGGCCAATGCATTTTAAATATTTTTAACTTAAAATGTTTTGTCCAACTTCCCTCAGTTGAATTTTCCAGTGATGCACTTGAAAATTTAAGCAGAGAATAACTTTTAGAACACCTCATCCAGAAAATATTCAATGTTTTGTTGCAAGAGATTTGGCAACTTAATGCAGGTAGGACATCTAAGAAAAAAACTCATTCAACAATTATGCCAGAAAGTTTTTTTAAATTGATTAAGCTATGCAAATCAGGTCAAATTTCTGATCTCAAAAACTCTTGAAATTCAACACTTTTGGAGTCCTTTCAAATTCAAGATAGCAATGTCCAACTGTATAGGGAAAGTAAACACTGAAGAGGCAACCGAATATTTATTCATTCCAAGAATTTTGAAAATTTGCCATTTCATTGGATATTTCAAATGTTGTGCCATTGGTCTTTAGGTTAAAACACTTGAATTAATGTCATTCAAATCAACATTAAATACTGTACGTATAAAAACGTTTCATAATAAACTTCAACGTCATGAGATACTTTCATTAATTTAATTTTAGTTGAAGATCCCAAGTCATGAGTTATTCGACTTCTGCGTTTCATCCACAGACATCAAAACACTAGGAATTAATACCAAAAGTGGACATTTTCAATTTCTGATCATTTGCACCACGCGGGAAAAAAACAACGTATGCCAAAAATGATTTCAAATCAAAAATAAAATACTGATAGTTATTTATCCCTGTTTTTCCAGATGACTCAACTTATACTGAATTTTTTATCACAGCACGTCTCACGGAAAACGATTGATCCCAAGAATTTGATTCGAGGAATTTTCTGTCCACTTTTGGCGAATGGAAAAACGCAGCCCGGATTATTTGATTTTTTTTTCAAATAGATACAAAATGAGACACGTCGCATTTTCGTTGGGGTTTTGGGTTTACCCTCTTAACTGATCCATGGAATGAACACCAAAAACGCAACGGGAAAATTTCTGTCCAATATTGTCGCCGCGTGGGAAAGCAAAATAAATGAACATTTTCAATACTTATTTTCTGCACTACCGCATAAGCAAAAATTCAACATAGGGACACTTATTTTCCCAGAAAAAATTAATTAAAAAGGCCCAACATGAGGACACTGACTCAACATTGGGGCATTTTGTTGTAAAATTGCAAATACATTTCAGGCCAAATTACAAGAGAAAGATATTTCCAACCCTAAAATTGATGCAAGAAAAGTTCTTGGGCATTTCTCTGACCAATTTACCATCCATTTAGCTAATTAAAAAAAATAACCTCCTGCAGAAAGGGTCTTCCTTCACTCTTTTTCACTGGAATATTATTTTTACAGAGAATGCCAACATTTCTATGTACTGTACAGAGGTATCAGTATTCAATTCCCCAAATGCCAATATTGTTTTGAAATATATTGATTGGAATCCGTTTAAATTGGGAGACAATTTTTATTTTCATGGAATTATGGTGAGTATTTTGTCCATAAAACACCAATTAAAAATTATATAATGTAAGTTTAAGGGATAATGAGACTCAACTTGGGGACATTTTGACTTAGGGACTCTCTTGATTCACCAATTAGGTCCGGATCTCAGGGTCTCACTGTACTTATTTTCTGTGCAACTGCATGAGCAAAATTCAGAATGAGTCACTCAGAACGGCCTGCACTTCCTGTCGGGGGGGTTTATACCTCTCATTCAGGCGACCTAATGGATACTGAACTCGTACCGCGCGACCTAAGAACAAGACAAGCCAACTGATCCCAGTCGCCCTTCCCCCCCGTATTGCGTTTAAGCGACCGCGAGCAGCGATATAGTCACACTGGGCGGGCAGAGTTTGGAAATGGGGGACGGGTGTCGACGACGACGACGACGACGGCACGCGGCAGAGAGACGTGTATTGTGTACAGGATGTGCGAGAGTCGCCCAACTGCTTGTGACACTCCCACTCGCCTGGTACAGCGTGTTGTTTCTCGCGAGACGAAAGCCCCGCCTCCTCGTCTGCCCCCAGATCGGCCTCTAATCGGCCGTTCTCGCTTCTTATTGGTCGAA
>CAJPEX010000525.1:83952-96456 GCA_905338405.1 Notodromas monacha
GTGGTGTTTTCTAGCTAAGGCCCCATTGCATCACTTTCAGAACTTTTCAACAACATGAATGGAGGTGATCCTATAACTCAAGTCTGTTAGACAGCAATAAATTTCAAAATTTTCATAAGTAAATCAGTCAGAGAGAGTCATGTTGAAAGCCATGTAAAGCAGTTAATTCATCAGAGATGTATTTTAAACATGGACAGCATGAACGGCATCACGCATTTAACAAAAAAACAAAAATCAAGATAAAATATGATTTTTTCAAAAAAAGGAGTCAGGACAACCTGAGTGGCGGATGCCTGCCTAGCAGTCAGCGTTGCATGGCGCATAAACCAACTCTCAGTGGATGATATCAGCTTCATGGCCGGGAGATGAGGGCACAATCCCGTCGTTTTCTAGCCCCCCCTTTTTTGGTTTGCTTCTTCTTCTTCAATTCCCCTTATAGCACTTCTTCAATGTTTCTTCTCTGGTGTACAAATCCATGTCTGAAGAACGGTGTACTGAACTGAAAGGAAAATCCTGTAAATGCCTGACTGCTGGCAGGAGAAGAGCGGGAGTCGAGATTCTTGAGAATACAAAATTGCAAAATATGTATTGTTTTCAATAAAATACAGTAATATTATTTTCACTCAAAAATCCTTTCTTTATTTAATTAAAGTTTACAGCATTTTTATGAAAAGAAACTCAAGGAAGAAAATTTGAGCAGTCATCGTATGTGATTATAATTTTTTTTTTTAAACCAAGAAAATAAGTGAATTTTACTCAACCGCTGCGGATGAAAAATGAAAACAACATGTTTAGAGGAACGTTTCCTATTAAAATTATCTATGCATATATTTACAAGTTGATTATGTTGAAACTTATTTTACAGGTATTATGAAAACATTTAATTTTCAATCAACAGAAACTATGGTGAGGGTCTTTCAGGTGTCAAGTTTTTTGGGAAATTTCATGCACAGGAATCAAGGAATAAAATCACATCTTTCTCAGGGTATTCAAGTGAATACAGTATTGCATTTTAATTTTAAAATCAATTGCCAACAGCTATACTTTTGAAGCAGAAGTTGATTTAATTTTTTTTATAATGTGCAATATTCCCCTCCAAGTTCCCCTTTTAGATTTCCCTTTTAAAATTTAAATTCAATCTTAAAATTTAAACTTTTCCTATTACAGTTTTTACAAATTCTGCTTATATTTTTTTTAAAAGTTAGTGATTCCAAAGTTATTTTTGAAGCATTTAAAAAAAATAGGATTTCATTTGTAAGAAGTTTGTGGCTTGAGGAATTCATTGCTCAGAGCCTCATTTTGTACATATAGGTGATACCTTTCAATTTGACAGTCAAATTTGCTGGGAGGTTGACTCTCAATTTGACCTCTGCCACACAATTTGACCTGCAGAGAGACATGAAACATCAAATGCCATGTAGAAAAAATGTCATTTGACGTTGTCTAGCAATTCAACCACTTTGCCATTCAACCCATCAATTAGGATCAAATTGTGAGGTACCACCTGTAATATGTTCAGCCATACTTTTATGCATAAAACAAAAGTACTTTCCATATTCAGATGTTGGATATGATTTACAACAATAGCTCTGCATAGTAAAGAAAAGTAACAATGTTTAGTTTTTTTTAAGTTTTGAACAACAAATTATCATGAACTTATCCCTTCCTTTTAAAGAACTGGGGGGGGGGGGGGTAATGAAGACAATTAATTCATGCCTCAGTAAAAAAACAGCTGTTGACAAAATTCAGGGGAATCTCTTATAACTCTCACATCCAACCAAACCCAACAGTAGACTGTACTGTGTCATATAGGCTTTCATTAATTTAGAAATTTTGCTTCATAAACACCTGATGCCTTTTTCTTTCCCCCCTGAATTTTCAAGTGTTGTCCAAATAAATGTCATTTGCTGTGCTCATCAGAAACAAAACAACCCCCCTTCACTTCGACGAAGAAAGATCGAATGGGAGGAGGAAAGTTTATTTTTTTTGGTCATCGCCATTTTCCTCCGTCCCCCGTTTTCTTTTTAAGCCTCGCCAAAATAAATGCAAAGACGAAAAATACCAGAAGGGAGGGGGGAAATAGTAGAAGGAAAAAGATGGTGCGGGAAGAGAGGCACGAATAATAATAATAAGAAGAAGAAGAAAATGAAAAAAAAATTTTTGATGTCGCAGCACAGAGCAAAGATTGATAGCACAGCGCGTTTATTTCCACGCGGGCGAATCCCGGAGACGCCCGGGCCTCATAACCCGGGCATAGGGCCTAATGAACCATGAATCCTCGCGCCAGGCATTCAGTACAGAATCTTCTCCGATTGCCCAGCAGGCAAAAAGCCCGCCGACTAAGATGGAGAGCAAGAAGTCATGTCAGCAAGACAAGAACAGGAACACGAAGAAGAAGATAGAACAGGAAGAGAAAAGGGGTTGAGGAGAAAAAGGAAAAATCCTGTGTGTGTGTGTGTGTGTTAGTGCTGCTCAAGTGGGCAACACCAAAGCCTGGAGGACAGGATTTTACCAACTGTTGGGCTGTCCACCTGCAGAGCTATGGTCTCTGGGACAAGGGTTATTCATCAGGGGTATAAAATAATTGAACTAATATCCACTGTAAAGTGGATTATAAGTTTATTGTACTCCTTTTTGGGTTCAGAGTAAGCTAACTCATCTCACTCCAGATAGTCATGAGGTTATCCAGAATAATTGACCTTCACTTGTCTTTGAAGGAACCTTTAAGAGGTTCCCCTACACTACACCACCTCAACCACCCCAATATTGATTGATAGATAAACCAACTTTATTTTCTGCTTTTTAGCATTCACAAGGCTCAAGCAATGCTTCCTCATCAAAACCTCCTCCCCTCCCTGCCCACATTTATCCAAACACATTCCATAAGATCAAAATGAAAATAGAGAAATAAGCTGTTTATGGTTATGAAAGAAAAAGAAAATATATCACAAAATGTACAAATGCCCAACTGATGTAAATGCATACACTTTTGTTCCCCTCACCAGATCATGAAAGAAAATATCTGTGATGATGATTACATCATAATGCAATTATTGAAAAACAAAAATTAAAGCACAAGGTGCTGTTCAGCCTGCTCCCAGGTAAATTTTACCCAATTAAAAATTTGGATGTAATCTTTGAGGATAAATTGTACATAGCTAACAGTTTAATCTTGGTTCTCTAAGATTTTGGAAAGAGACTTCTCATCAAAGTTCACGTCCTATATGGAAATTGGAGTGTTGTTCACCCTAGTACAACTTGTATCTGATTCAAGAAGTTAACTAAAAAGAACAAGGTGCGCATCATGAAGTACAGAAATTTGCTGTAAAACTTTCAAATAAATTTGGTGTAAGTCATACTGGAATCATGTTAGGTATTTTATTGTCAAGCAATTTTCTCTACTACTTCATACAGTATTTTTTTCCAGAATTCAACTTAAATGATCCATATACTGTTAAACAAAAGCAGCACAGTTGAGTTCAATTTCATTATCAAATTGGATTTATATTTTTCTACTATTCATTTTAGTGATTGAAAAGAGTGAAAACTAATGCGCATGCCTTATATCAGAATATCGAATTGATCTTAAGTGATTGGTGAAGAACTGAGGTGTGGTTATTCCTGTGGGCTCATGATACCCAATTGAATAAAGTATTGTATACAAGGCATGGCACACATTTTCTTACTTGATTTTAGCAAAGCAAGCAAGCAAATTTCATTTTCAGTGGCTTGACAGAAACTTGAAAATTGAACAGAAATACAGTTCTTTTGAAGGTGGAATTATTTAAATCTTGTAATAAAAAATAACAGTACTGGTGGACATCCTATTTAAATGCATGCATGGTATATGCTCCACCAGAGGCCCTCCACATTATTTTGAAAAGTACATTTTTCTTCTAACGTTCAGTTGAGTCCAATTCTAGCATTTACAATTAATATAAAATAATTTTTTCTTTCCATGTTCTTTCCATACAACTTCACTGCTTTCATGTTCTTGTATTATTTGGCTTGAGGATTGATTGGTTTGCAATGATGCCCTGTCTAATAAAATTTTTCTAGATCTTGTTATGTAGCAGATACTGGCTTTTTTTGTTGCTGAATCTCCCCTGATACGTGGTACTTATTAAGACCAGTCTTGATGCCATCTGTTGCTTTTTTGCTTTAGATTCCCCTTATTATGCAAAGTTTACAAACCAAATGCTCTTCCTGTTTTTATTCATTTATATCCCACATGTTTCTTTCTAGAATTCCCCATTTATTCAAATAACACAGGAATTTGCATATACCATATTTACTCAAGTACCACACGCCCTTGAGTAAGGCGCACACAGGGGTTTTTCACTTGAAAATTTTGCAAAAATCTTATCCCCAAGTAAGACGTGCACCCCAATTTTTAGTGAACTGAAAACCATAAAATTTCAAAAATAAAAACAAAACATTTGACTTTAGGCGTGAATTGAACAAAAATCTGATGAATTTTCAACTTTTTCAATGCAAAAATGTTTTCTTTTTATATTTGTTCCAAATTTCTCTATTATAATTAGGTGTAATGCAAACATAACTTCCTAAAACTTCTTGAAAATTTTGTACCTTCTTATGATGCGCACCCCTTTTTTTCTTCTGAAATTTGAGAAAAAAGGTGCGCGTGGTACTTGAGTAAATACGGTATGTGCTGTAATTGAACAGCATTGCAAGTCAATCACAGGTTTGATTGAGGAATTGAATCCACTGAAGTGAATCGCCAATTCCGCAGAAAATGCAGGAGGCCGAGGGTTCAACTCAGATTTTCACTTATACTGTATCCCCAATTGGGCGAGAGTCAGTCCCCTGTGGACATGTTGGGAACCCGGACAGGGTATCCCGCGACATGGAATGCAACGGAGCGGAAATTGGTGTCCCCCCCCTCAGGCATTGCGACGCCTCTGCTAAGAGACAAACGCTGGTGTGACGAGCGGCTGACACAAGGAGACGCTGAGTGATGAGCCCCGGGAGCCAAGATGCGCAGCTCCTGCATCAGGGGATGCCTTGGCCCAATCGGCTGCCGGTGTAGCAGGACAGACACACACACACACACAGACATACATACAGTTGAACCTTTCTGAGTTGAATTTCAAGGGACCTGCAAAAAAATTGACCTACAGAGATTTTGTCTTAAAGAGGTTTTGAATTTCATAGGTTGGAACTGCAATACAAAGCCCTTTATTCTGGAAAACATAGAAAAATTGTAATTTGTGATATTCTGGGGCTTAAATGGCTTCTTAAATGAGTTGAAAGGCTGCTGAATTTGGAGGCAGGGGTTCATTTGCCCAATCAAGTCTTTCACTTCCTTTAAAACACAGAAATTTATGTTTTTATTGCTTTTTTGTTCTTTTTTCAAGAAACTAAAGGCCAACAGTCAGCAGAAAATTCAACTTATGGATTTTTGAGGGGAAAAGTTTTTGACTTTGAGAGGTTTTTACTCTATTTTTTCTTAGGGGATTCAGATGGGGACCTGAAAAAAGCAACTTTGGAGGGGAGGGGGGGGGGGGGGATGAAAAAAGCAACTTTGGAGGGGAGGGGGGGGGGGGGTATTTGACTCAGGGAGGTTTGAGTTATTGATAGGTTCACATGTATATACACCACTTGGGAGAATAAAGCTTGAAGTTGTGTCTCATGTAACAAATGCCTCATGAAATGAGTTTTTGTGCATGTTGCAGGGAGAATAGTGCACTTCTTGTGGGAAGCATGGGGAATGCAGTGGTGCCTTAGACATGTGTTCCCCAACTTTGTTGGGCTTGCAGACAGGCAAATTTTAATAAAATCCTTTGCAGATTGGCATATTTTCATAAAATTTTCTACAGACCAGAAATGCTTTCTACAATTTTTGATGTCCAGCAGAAATTTTAAAATACCCAGCATACAGTCCTCAGGATACAACTTATATTGCAGAAATTAAGCTGAGAACCCATGAAACAGCTATAAATTTATACTGTATAGCTATAATGTCTTTGAAAAAAAAGGATGCTGGGATGGAAGAAAGGTTTCATGGGTTGAAAACTGGAAATAACATATTTCAGCAGGTGAAAATATGTTTTAATTGCAATTAGGAAAGAAACTCACAATGTATGCTTCATCAGATCAGTTCAACTGCCATTGTCTCTAAAATGATGGATTCCAATAACAGACTTCATTACTACTTTTAAAGAACATATTACATGGAAGAAATTTTCCTGCAGATTGGCAAAATGCTTCTGCAGAAATTTCTGAAAAACAATGATAGTTGATATTATCTGAAGAAAAATGGAAGTTGGCTTTTATTCTAATAACCTTTCAGACAAATTTTCACTTGTTGAAATGAATAATTTCAATATGTCTTTCTGAAGAACCATTCTTCAAGCCCACAGTTGCAAGTCTTGGAGACATTCTGCTATAAAATTCATTGGTGCTTAACTCAATTTTTGTAGAAAAAAAGCAGATATTTGTTTAGTACTTATCATAAAGTTTTTCGTGCAAAAATATATTGAGTCTGCAAAAAATTTTATGGAAATTTGCCTGTCTGCAGGCTAAAAAAGGTATGGTAAAACTGCATTTTAGAATTTGAGTAGCATAGCATGCCCTCAAGTAGGAGGAAGTAGGACACACACCTGGTTTTATCATCCTACATTTGAATAAAACCCTATTCTCAAGTAAGACATTCACCCCATTTCTAGAGAAAAAAAATTGAAACATTTTTGAATGAAAACACACCAGAGTTCAAATTTTGACTTAAATTGGACCCAAATTGAATCAATTTAAAATTTGTCACCCATAGAAAAATGTTTCTCAAAATTTCTAGAAATTTCTTATATGAGAATTGGTTGTGACATGCACCTGAACTTTTAAAATTATCAAATTAAATGTTTACAATTTTCTACCCACTTATAATTTGCACCTACTTTCTTCCTGTCTCTCTCAATTAAAAAAAGGTGCACATGGTACCTGGTACAGCAGAAACATTGTACAGTTCAGCAAATGTCTTTTATTTTGTAAAAAATGTCTCATGCATTTTACTGTGTACAGTATTTAATTTAATTAGAACAGGCTTTTTGTGACAAGATATATTTACAGTACTGTGTTTATATTTTTTTCTGGCGGACTGCTTTATTGGCCAAAAGATATCAAATGGAGCAGCTACACCGGCGCACTCATCAAAACTCGTCCGCCTCCGTTTATTTGCGCGTCTCGCTTCCGGAACACATGACCGGAAGTGATGATGCTTCGACTATACCTCGCTTCTTTTCGCCAAATTTTCCCTTTTATATCCCCCATAAAAGCACACACACACACACATAAACTCTCTTCTCACGGTCTATCCCCTTCTGATTCAGGGTTCAAAGCCGAATCCGTTTTATTTGCCCGCTGATTATCACCAGCAGAATCACATAATGACTCAGGGGTGGCAGAGGGAAATGTGATGACGATGATTTCTGCCATCTTTTAATTCATCGCAGCATGAATTTCATTTATTTATTTTTTTTCTCTCTCATTCGTTTCTCGTCCTATAATGAGTAGATTCTTGCTGTTCGTGGTACTGCTGGGAGATTCCCTCGTGGATTTCACTTACTCATTCAGGGTTAATATTTATTTATTTTTAATCCAATGGAATTGAGGATTTATTTGCCGAGATGTCTTTGCATTTCGTACGACGTTTTTTGCATGATGCAGGGATGGGAGCTTTTTTTGTTGCGTGTATTTACCGAACAGGATTTTATATGATTTTTTACCTGGGTGATTAACCGCATGGTTTTTTTCCCAAGCTTTTTTTTTTCAGCGGGTAGATTTTTTTTCAGTATATTGCGGCTTTTATCCGCGGATGCATTTTATCTCAGCTTTAAAATAATTGAAATTCTGAAGCTTTGATTTGCTTGATTAACGTGAGATTCGAAAAGTTTTTGTATTTTTTGCAGCGTCATTAACCGTGGCTTGATTTTAATTGCTGCGCTAAAAATCAATGTACAGTACGACAGCTTTTGCTGGACATTTTAAGCATTTAAATCCAGCCCCAAGGATGTTGCATATATATGACAGAGATTCGGATACAGTTTTCAATTTATTTCACCTTAATGGTGAACCAAATTGGCAGATCGTGATTCAGTTACATCATCCAAATATTCTTGATGAAAAGCTAAAAATCCCGGAAATACTGGAAAATCAATCTATGCTCTGGCCGTTAAAAACAGTCATCGAAATAATTTCGGGAAGCATTATGACGATTAATTATTTATAGGCAACGAGAGAAAAAAGATTGTTATTCTCGTTATATATTACCACGCATTTTGACTACTAATATTAATTATAATTTGATGTTTTTCTGGATTTTTATTCATTTTTTACGTACTCTTCTGAAAAGCAATCGATGAAAAAGCTGACTTTCAAAGTGTCAAAACGAATATTTTCAGGAAAAGTTACCCTCAAGAAATTAAAACCTGCAAGTCTCACCTGCTTTCCTTCAAATGTCTTCCCAGTTGTCACAGCAAAAATGGTTTCTAATGAAATAAATAATAAATAAAGATTATCAGAAGGTGTAAATTAATTGTCTTGGTGAAAATGATCCATAAAAAAGCAGGAAAGTCTGTAACTAAAGAGATACATGGGCCTCACAGGAATATTATGGACAAGACATTTGTCAGAAATATATATATTGATAAATATTCTTCCAAAATCTTAGAGGTCCAAGATAATCTGTCAGCCTCAAATGGTTTCTAATTGAAGATTATCTCTAAATTGCTTGGATGTGGGAACATTGCTTGAAGCTGGTGAATACTGAAAAGCGGAAAATAACACTTGCTGTTCAATTCAAATACTGTACATATTATTTTCATAAATATAAACTTCACATGTTCAACCAATTTTAAAAAGGCACTCATTTATGAATTTCCAAAGAGTAAAGGGATTTTTCTATGCTCTTTCAAGTTCAAGAATGGGTGCATGAAAGAAGCAACATTGAAGTGGTAGAAATATTTTCAGAATATACTATACTGTATTATTGCCTGGATGATGCATTTTCAAAACATGTTTGCCATTTTTTTGGCAATAAACCACCTTAAAGTCAAAATTGATTAATTGCATTGAAATACAGTTGAACTTAGCTAAGTCAAACCTCCCTGAGTTGAATACCTCCCTAACTCAAATTTTTTTCAAGTCCCAGCCTGGATTCTCTTAGAAACAATGCATTAAAAACCTCATTAATTCAAAGTATTTTTCTCAAAAACCTCTGTAAGTCAACTTTTCTGAGGCTTTCAGGTTATTATTTCCTTGACATATGGAAGAGAAAATGATTAAAACAAATAATTTGATGGATCTTGAAAGGAAGTGAAAGACAAATATAGCAAATGAACTCCAAGTTCAGCAAGGTGAAAACTCATTAAGAAGCAAGTTTAGGTCCAGAATATCCTCATTTATGATTTCCCACACTTTTTTCACTTCTCCTCATACAACAAAAGTGTTTGTTTCATCAACTGGCAAACTCCAAAAATCAAAACTTCCCTAAGTCAAAATTTTTCCTGGTCCATAGAAATTTGACTTACAGAGGTTCAACTGCATGTTAAACTGCACTCAAATTTTGCCAGATGATGTGGCTATGCAATTTTTAAAAAATTCCAATTTTTGAACCTTCAAGTTTAGGCCCTGAATATCCTCATCTACAATTTCCCACAATTTTTTACTTTTCCTCACAACAAAAATGTTTTTTTCCTTTACTCAAAACCTTTCTAAGTCAAATTTTTTTCATCCTGGTCCCCAGAAATTTGACTTGAAGAGGTTCAACTGTGCATTACTTTTTTTTCTGAAACATTTTGTTGCGTTAAACAATTTTCAAGGAATATTTCAAGAATGAAGCACATAGAAGAGAGAATAGAGAGGAAGAAAGAATCCAAGGAAAGAGCAGTTCAAGGCAAAGGGTATATATCTAGACCAGGAAGAGGTAACGGGGTTAACGCGGCAAACGACACTAGTGGTCGTTTGCGGGAAAACTAAGCGTGTATTAGGGTCGGAGTAAGGGTTAAGTCGTGTTTGGGTCCTTGTTCTCAGAGACGGGAACGATGAAGAACCCGGGTATTCTGGAACAGGAATGTAACTCGATTTCCCTGCTAGAACCCCCCTTCCTTTTTACCACAGCACCATCAGCAGCAGTTGGGCCATGAAAACCTGGATCTCTCTGCCTTTTGCTGTGTCGGAAGGCAGTTTTAACATGCGTTTCCCGCACCGTCATGCAAATTTGTGCGGTTGGATTGAAGCGGCTGAAACTCGGGGTGCTCATGTGCGGTTTATTATTATTATGATTATTTTTAAAGTACTGTAGTAGATTATATATGAATGAATGAATGAATGAATGAACAGAACACTTTATTTGCCGCTTTTCAGCGTTCACAAGGTTCACTCAATATTTCCACAACCAAACCCCCTTTTCCCACCCAACCCAAATCTATGCTGTATTCTATTTTCTTTTATTTTTGTAGGCAATTTGTGCTTTCCTGCTCTGAAGTGATTAAAATTTCATTGAGTGGGTTATATATCTTTATACAGTACAATGAATCTAGTCATGACGGGTTATTGCTCGCAACGAATCCTTTTTTTTTTTTTGGCCTTTGACCAAAAATGAGCCGAAATAATGTTGTTGCAATTCATTCAATTCCTGCGTAACACGTGTTCGGTTCTTATTGACAAAACTTTTTATCCCGGTGGCTTTAATTTTCGTGACACGATTCTGCGGTTATTCTTGCAAATTTTAAATTTCAAGTCTGCTCAGAAAATTTATGTCAACTTATTTTTAATGCGAATAAATTTTTTAAAATGTTGCATATAATTTTCTCATTTGCCTGGATCAAGTGTCAGAATGGCTGACGATGCAGCTAATTTACTTCTTCTTTTTTAGGGACTTTATGAGGCTATTTTCTCAAAAGTTGTATCGCCCTCTTCGGCGAATAATTTTTTTTTTCGCCGAGACTTGCGAGAGTAAAAAAAAATAAATAAACACACTGACATTAATTTAGACAACCGATTCTTTATATAGGATAAAAAAAATATTCCAAAAATTCGGTGTTATGCTTACATATGGTAGATAAAACTTCTGTGAGTTGACCGACAGTACAGTAAAATGCTGTATTTTTTCCCCCGAATGTTTTTGTGGGAAAATGCATTTAAAATACAGCGGCGAATTAAAAAATCTACAGCTTTCTATACTGTATTGCCAAAGAATGAAAAAGAATTGCCCAAATTTTAAAGAAAATGGAAAGATAAATTCTCCCTCTTGTAATGTTCTTTTTCAAGCATTCAGTTTACACCATGTTTTTAGGCAAGAACTTTTAAAAATATATATTTGAATTTCCTCAAGTTTGCAAGCATACTGTTAAGTTATATGACATGCACTTTTCAGGCAAGACGTTGATGTACCTCAGTACTTCATTGTAATGAATTCAAAACACTCATTAAAAAAGGACTGGCTCATTGTATGAAGCACCTCTGTAAAGCAAATTTGGTAACATCTTGGTAAAACAAAACCATTAATTTACTGAAAAGTAGAAAAACCCTTTGTTTTAGTAAGACTGTACAAGTGGTATCTTGCAATTTGATGTTGCGCAATACAACAACCCTGCAATTTGATGGTTGAATTTGCTGGGACGTCAACTTGCAATTTGACCTCTTGTCCCACAATTTGACCTGCAAAGAGACCCAAAATGTTAAATGTGATGTAGAAAATGTGAAATTTGACATTGTCTTGCAATTTGACCACTTCACAATTCAACCCTTACCCGGCAATGGATTACGGTCAAATTGTTGGGTACCACCTGTAATAACAGCATGCTGGCTAAAACACATGCTGAACCTGCTGAAGAAGCATTTTTTTCCCAACTACAGTTGTCCCCTGGTTAACAAACTTAATTTGTTCCACAAACTGGTTTGGTAATTGGGGGGTTCATTAACCAAAATGAGATCCGCCATAGACTTACATGTTAAAAATTTTAATTTGTTCCAAATTTCCAAAAATATTTCCCAACTACTAAACTTTGGAAATTTGTCATAAATTGAATTTGGAACCAATTTTCAGATACTTTACAGCATTGCATGCGCAAATATGTCTTCTAAATTTCCCTATTTTGATCATGCCAAAATTTGAAAACTTGACAGAATTACAACCAAAAATGTAAAATCATTTTTGAAAATTGTACAAAAAATGTTATTACTTTTTGAATTTTAGCTGTTTCAATTTGCAACATTTTTCCTGTATAGTACATTATCAAAATATGTTTATCAGTGAGATTTCTATTGCAATGCGTTTTGAGCTTTTGCCTCTTTTTCTCAGCACCCAGTGTGCCTGCCTTCCAATGCGCGCCTATGTATATATATATATATATATAAAGAGGGAACCCATGCAAATCCCAGGCGGAGGGGAGGCCCTGTGGGCCAGGGTTGCTGCCTGGAACCTTTTCGCCAGCTTCCGGGGCAATCAGCCCGCAGCTCCCTGCCCGCTGATTCCTGCAGGGATCA
>CAJPEX010000526.1:0-34599 GCA_905338405.1 Notodromas monacha
CTTTTGCTGCGATGGGGTATTTTAATACCGTATTTACTTGAGTACCATGCGCCCTTGAGTAAGCCTCCCACCCCGTTTTTCTGTAAGAAATTCGTCAAAAAAACCTATACCTGTGTAAGACGCGCACCCCAGTTTTTTGTTGTTGCTAAAAATCAAGAATTGTGAAACTTTTCTGTGTCGATCCATTTTCACCCTTTGATATTGAGTTTTTCCTGCTCTTTACTGTCTGTAGTTTCCACAATTTAGGAATATTTTCCACTTCCTGTTGAATCTCCAACTGAATCCTTAAATTATTATTGCTTGAACCATTATTTTCAATGGGAAAGGAGACTTGGCACCACACATTTCCGTTTTATTCATTTTCTGTTGGTTAGTTGTACTCACATGCCCGTGAGGGGCTCTGGTTTTGGGGATTTTTTCCCGTTGAAAATGTATCCCCAAGTAATTCGCGCTCACTATTTTTCTGTCGCAATTTCTGGGAAAAAGGTGCGCGTGTTACGCTAGTGAAGACGGTACATCGTACTTTGTTCTACCAGTTCATTCCTCAATTTCCCATCGATCTCTTCATGATTTAATAGTCGATTTTCTTCGGAAATTTTGTGTTCGGTCTTGATCCAACCAGGTGCAGTATCTCTGCTTGATAAAAAAAAAAAACCACCCCCTGAAGCTCTGTTGGTGATACCTGTTTATCTGTACCGGTTTGCTAGTGATACTGTGTCTCAGTTTCAGAAGTAAAAACTTCAAGTTCCAAAGATAAAAAAAATATTTTACGAAAGGGGGAGGGAGGTTGAAAGGAAATGCAGGGCGCCAAATTTTCGAGTCCATGAGAAATAATCGTTCAAGCAATGACAATTTTAGGAATACTGTATTTACATATGAAGCAGCAAAAATGGTTTCTCCAATAATGCTACAGAAAATAAAGGATTCTTTACTCCCTTAGTATCGAAATGAATACTGTACTGTATTTACCCTTCCGAGAGGAATTATCTGATGGAGGAAGCTGCCATATTTTATGTTTTTATTGTCCTTCAGGAAGTACACACTATTAATTTTTTTTACTGAATACCTACACAATTAAAAGTGATTTCACAATTTGTGATTTTTAGAAAACAGAAAACTGGGGTGCATGTCTTATGCGAGACTGGCATTTTTGACAAGATTTTCAGAAGAATATTAGGGTGAAGTCTAACTTGAAGGCGCGTGGTACTTGAATAAATGCGGTACAGTACTACAAAATTAGAAACGTGGCTAGTTTTCCGTTGGAACTCAAATTGTAAAAACTTTCGCAATTATTTTTTTATCCAGAATCTCTTTTTTTTGTTGGGAGGACTGTGAAAATGTAGACCTCTACTGCTTTGTGATTGCTAATCTTTCAAGCATAGGCATTGCCGAATGAAGTATAAGCGTTGAATACCGTATTTATGATCACTTGTCTTAGGAAACCCCATGGAGACTATTTGGTGGTCTGTTGTGAAGGCAATGCAGGGTTCTATGAAGTTGGAACACCCAACACTCCTTTGGAAGCAGGGTATTCTGTGCTTGGCTGGAATCACCCCGGTTTTGGGGGTTCAACCGTAAGTAATGGAACATTCACGGACCTCCATTATTCAAATTTAAATGTTTTCCCCGAAACCTGGAGCCAAATAATTTTATGATGATTCGCTTGAATTCGTGCTCGTGGAATACCTTCCGTTATACAGTATTTATTTCCGCTACAGGGATTGCCGTATCCCGCTGATGAGCAAGATGCCATTGACACTGTCATGCAATTCGCGATCAATGAGTTGAAGTTTCCGTTGGATAAAATCGTGATTTTTGCGTGGAGCATTGGGGGTTATTCAGCATCTTGGGCAGCGAAGCAGTATCCTGATGCCAGAGCTGTGGTTTGTCCTTTACAATCAAAATTTTAAACCCAAATTTTCCTAGAAAAAATAACTCGGGTAAGCTTAATTTTGCTTCGTTTTTGTGTCCAGATTTTGGATGCAAGTTTTGATGACGTAGTGCCTCTTGCGTATTCAAAAATGCCGGAGGTACTTCATCCAATTGTGGAGAAAACTTTGAGGTCTCATTTCGACTTGAACGTGTTGAAGCAGTTGAAAGAGTACAAATCAGGGCCTGTTATGTTCGTTAAAAGGTTGCGTGATGAAATAATATGCGTCGAGTGAGTTTTTGTTTCATTTCATGAACCCCGTATTGATTTTCCATGATCTTATCGCAATTGAATAAAATTCCTGCATGGTTTTTAGACCCGGGAATCAAGCGACTAATCGCGGGATCGATTTGGCTCTGGGATTTTTGAAGCACAGGTACCCGAAAGTGTTCAGAGGGGAAGCATTGAAAGCAGCCAAGCGTTTCGCAGAAGCGAACAGTTCCTCAGAAGGTAGACCCAGTTTATCCCGCTGGTGCGTCAATCGAAATTGAAACGTGTTTTGATTTTAGCTAGCCGAGTTGCATCGAGTTATCAGTATCGCGAAGGCGACGCGGAATTGGACGCTTTGATCGGAGATCACGTCCAGCAGAAAGGAGCGGACTTTCCTTCTCTCATAGACGCTACGGATGATGCTTCGCGTATCAAACTCGCGCTTCATCTGGTAAGCTTTTTACGAATGTTGGGCTTAAATAATGATATGTATCAGTTCAATGACTTGCCAACAACCATTTCCTTACTTAATTCCTAATGTTGAAGCTCGTGCCGTATGATCAAATTATTTGTTTTGTCTGTTATGCTAGCCGGAACAGATTTGAATGAATCGTTCAAAATTCTCGAATTTCAAAAATCTGGATGTGACGTTGTATTAATTAAAACGATCTTTCAATCCTCATGTCTCGTACTATTTGTTTACAACATTTAGAATATTGTAGATTATGTACTGATGTACCGAGTTTTTGAACTATCAATCCTTCTCCAGTGGCGAATCCTTCTCCAGTAACACCTATGTGACGAATAGGTGTTATTTTTTTCGTTGGAAACTCCATGTAACCAAATGTGCTTGAAGGAAAGGAATAAAAATTGCAAAACCTCTACGGCCGGTCGGTTTCAAAGACGAGACGATCGTTTCGATATTCTTAGTTTGCTTTCGACGAATTTGCAGGGCAGAAATTCTCAATCGGATTTTTTTTTTTTTCGTGAAATTGATGTCTTGGCGGGTTGGAGGTCCCTGGTTAATCTCAATAGAAGTTCAATTCAGCACTGAGTACAGTAATTTCAAATTCTATTTGATTCTGATTTCCTCGCGCATGAGTAATAATAGTATGTTAGGGTAGCGTACCGATATTGATTTGAGGATCGAGGTGAACAGAAAATTACATTTACGATCTCTTTTTTTTTTTTGCTTAAATAAATTGAATTTTCCCGACGTATTCATAAAGATTTTTGTTGGAATTCTTTGTGCCTTCCCCCCGAGATTTGAATTGAAGATACCAACGTTTTCGCCACAAATTAAGGCTTTATACGCACCTTATTCTTCGCGCAGTTGTCAGTTCATACATGTTTTGCCAAAAATGAAATTTTTTTTGCCTTCTCCAGTACAAGAAGCATGTCGTCGATTACGACATGGATCACTGCTCACTGTTACCAAAAGCATTGTTCGTTTTGCCATGGGATTTTCGAGAAGCCGAAACTCCGCTGTGAGTTCAAATGCGTTTGAGTGATGGATGAGTCGTTATTATGACCATCATGTCCTATTTTTTCCCTTCGCGGGGGTTCTTTTTTTCGGAAAACATTGTTCTGTTCTTCGTGTTATGTAGGGTCGGTGGTGGACAGAATGCTTATTATCTGCTACCTAATGAGAATTGTTCGTCGCAGTTGAATGTTGAATTTTTTGCGGCGTGAGGAAAATATCAATTCAGCCATGGGAAGTGAAATTCAGAGCAAACTTTGAAGGACATGTTTTTCATTGCCGTACATGATCTCATTTTTTTAAGCTCTTTGTAATTGGCCTAACTTATCATACATGTAATTTCCATGTCTGAATCGTGGAGCTGCTTTCTTTCCTCATATTTTAATTGCGAATTGAGAACGCGATTTCTTATGAATTGAATGATTAGCATTTAAGGAATCAATTTTGCCCGTCAGCTGGGTTTCTGAATTGTTGACCGTAATCAACAGCTCTGTTCCTGGCTTCAATTTTTTTAGTTGTTTTCATTGTATCAAGTTTGCCTCAATCTGGTCAAGTGCAGTGTAATACAGTGGAGTCATGATGCGCATCATTTATGACAGTAACACATTACTTCAGAACACCCTCAAGATTTGGTTTTGGTGCATTGTTTCAGGTGTGGTGATGAAGTGATGTGAACGTCTCTATTTTCGCGTTGGATGAGTCTTTTTGTGTGAGTTTCTAACTGCGATTATTTAGCTTTCCGAATGTCATCGAGCAATTCTGGTGTGTTAATTTGAATCCTAAAAAAACGACAATTTTTTGTCTAGTAATATCCGATAATTTCATGAGTACTTGCAAAATCTTGGAACAAACTTTGTTTTTATAGATTAAAAACCGAAAATGTACCCCCTTCTTTTGAGGGAATGAGTCACGATTACATTTGCCGCATTGGAAAGTTTATGAATTTCCATGTGCCACACAATTTTTTGAATAATGAAATTTCTCTCCATAGTAAATATTTCTGTATTTCAAGTCGGATCTAACTTGTTAAATGGTCTACAAGAAGTGGCTCAAGTCAAGGCCATCGTGCGACTGAAGACAATTTGTAGCAAATGAATAGATGATTACTTCCGGTTTTGTTTTTGTTTTTTACTTCAAAAGCAGAAGCTCTTCCCATTCTTAGGCCTGGGGAGTTCCAGCTGTCTTTATTTCACGTATCTTTATTATTTTTTTCAATAAGGATTGTAATATCTATCTCTCTCGACTTGAATCTTCTGTGGTCCTTACTGCTTCTACTTGTGAGCCGCGAATGGCATTTAAACATTTGGAAAAAGTTCTCGCGTTGTTCATCTTTTGTAGTCAACGTATCAAAACTTTGCTTTTGTTGTTTTTAACGAGAATTTTGACCATCAGAACTCTGTCGCAATGGCATCCGATGAAGGGAAATCTGAGCTTGCTAAGTACTTCACCGATTCCGGCGATGGTGGAGAGTTCGATAAGCTGTTCGACGGAGGTCGTTCAGAGTTACCCACGAAAGTAGTAACGTTTGACGAAGCCCCTGAAGATGATGAACCCCTGGAAGCGTCTGAAGATAGCCGTAGGTCCTCCTTGGGTCCTACGAGTCCCCTGGCCCGTTCAGCTGTAATGAAAAGCTGTGTCGGCAATATGTCGGCCTTGGGTGCAGAGGAGGAGGAGGAGGCGGAAAATGAAGAACCCGTAAATGTCGTTTCACCCCAACTTTCAGTGACGACGGTGAGGAAATTCCCGAGGTTTTCAACAGAGCTCCAAGTTCACCTCCTGCACTTTCCTGGATTAAAAAAATTAAACGGATTACGTAAATGGAAATTTTTCAGCAGCCCAAAAAACGACAATTTTCTGCAGGAAAATCAAAGAACAAAATTTATTCATCTATTGCATACTTTTTAAAATGCATTATTCGATAAATTCATCTCATGTCGTAAAGGTGTTAGCTTGAATATTCGATACTAGTTGACAATCTTTGAACGGGGTAAATCGCGGCAATCCAATCCTGAACACTCAGCAGTAAGATATTCATCGCTTAACTATATTCTTCACTATGCGTTCGGGTTCATCCTCGAATGTTTTCCCGTCACGTGATGCAATGTGTTGATATTTTAAAGGACGAACCTCCCGATGAAATCAGTTCGGAGAATGAACCCATTAGCTTTTGTGCTCAAGTCGCTGAGCAAGACAAGTCCTCTACCAGTGCAGATACTGACCATAATGCTGAAGAAGTTCCGGTCGAAGTAGACGTTGTGTTGAGCGAACAACAAATGCCATTGCCAGAAAAACGCGCTTCAGAGCCAAAGATATTCAAATTTCAAGACGCGGAAGGAGAGTCGAGTGTTTTCGATGAAATCGTGACCCAGGTACTTTTTCGAGTTGTGGATTCTCACGAAGCTTGCTTTCTTTATTTCAAGGTTGAACCAGAGCTGATGTATTTCTGCGAGGATTTACTCTGATCTTTTTTCTCTTCGTCTGATTCTTTTAAACGGAAATGTTTATCCGATCCTTTCTTCTCTGAATGTGAAATCCTCTAGCTATTCCGTTGATAATCTGGTTTAGGATTTCCCTTTTCAATTGTTTCAGAAGCCTTTGATTTTTCAAATCAATTTTTCTGTGTGTACCCAACATGTACCATTTTCACGTGTTTTTAGTTTTTAAATTATTCGTGATTACTGAGCATATTGTCAGAACGGCGAGGTTAAGGAAAATATTTTCTTCCAAGGCTGTTCAGGGGTTAAAGATTCATGAAGAAGCACCATTGCGAGGATTGAGCATGGATTTAGGTGCTAACGTGAACTACAGTCGATGCAGGGATGCTTGGATCCCTTGCAGTGCTACGAGAGAAGCTTTGGTATTGATGGCAACTTCTCCGAGAGGAACTTATATCCCGAATAAAAGCCTTCTCACGATGCCGGGGGTGCGGTACGAAGGTTTGACAGTAAGTTTATTCAGATGTCAAAATTCACTTGCGCCCTCATCATTTTCACTTCAGCGTCCAGCCTTGCTTCTTGGGATTTTAGGCAGGTGTCGCCTGAATCATTTACGTGATGGAAAATGTTCGAACTAAGTTGAACGAAAATGAAAAAAGGTTAACTTCGTCTGATTCAAGCTAACCTGACGAACCGAATTTACCATATCTCAACCGACTTTGAATCAAAGGAAACTTTGAAGAATTTCAAAAGACGGTTCTATAATTGGAAAAAATAAGCGGGAGTCCATAATGTTGTCCGTTGAATTGAGAAGAGCCAAACGCGATTTTTGTAGAAAATAAAATCGATCCAAAAATATTTGTTCTGCTGAACTTCCACGAAATCAAGACGTAAATTCTGCGTGAACATTCATTGTATTCCTTCTTACGATGGCTTTTTCCGAAATGTGCAGTTCCTCAAAAGATACTAGGATTAAAATGCAGCTGTTGCAGATTCCCTTCGTTGTTATATGCTGCAATATTTTATTTTATCTTAGGTAAATCCTCTAAAAAGGACTGTTACGGAACATCTCCCTGACTTCGATCATTCTGTTATGGACCAATTTTGCCCAACCGCCGACACTGTCACACAGGATGATCGTGGACTTGCTATCCTCATTGAAGTGCGTTATCAGAGTTAGTTTCTTCCTTTGCTTTTTGAAATGTGAATAAGTTTTGTTGTTCACGATCAGCGTGGGTGTTACAATGCCGCTGTTCTGTTAACCAGTCGATTGCTGAATATGTATGGACAAGGAGCTGGGAAACTGGGTCAACCGAGTCGACACACGACACATTCTTTGCAGGTGAACCGGAATCAACTACCATACCTTCCTCATTATATTAATCTCGTTATGAGCTTCTCACGGGGTTTTCGTACAGCAGATAGGGATGAAATTCATCGCGATTATTACAGCATCATGTACCCAGTTTTTGAATATTGTTGTTTGCCTAAAATTATTGTGTTTGCGCTTGTTTTAGCTGTGGTTTATCAGACTGATGTGTCTGTCGAAGCTGCGGCTCTCCTTTGAAGCTCTGCGAGAGTTGGAAGCATTCGGGGATTTGGATAATCCGGATTTGTACCTTGAATGGAGCCCGGATTTGAATGGGGGTCGGAGAGGATCCATGGTGCCTTTTGGACTGAGGTTGCTTTCAGCTGTGGTGTTATCAAATGCTGGACGCGATAAAGAAGCTTTGGAGCGTTTACATCACTTCGAAGGAATTGTCAAAAAGGTTTTTTTTTCAGCTAGCTGAAACATGCAGTTTTTTCGTTTGTCTTGAACGATACATTTTCAAAAATAATTTCGGACTATTGCGTAAACCTGTAAAAGTGATTCTGTAAAAAAAATATTTCATGAAAGCTTTGATGTTTCAAACTTATGCGATAAGATTTATAGTTTGAATTGATGTTCTTTCGGACTATGCAGATGTTGGCAAATCTTGAAGCGGGATTGAGAGAAGACGGCTCAAACCTTGAGATAAAGGAAGCAGAACGGCAATTCTCCATTTCTTTATGGCAGAAACGACGTTGTGAAGTGTTACGTACAGCCGTCAATATTTGTATTTCAAACAAGGTCAGTTTACCTGTAGTAATTTGTTACAGCTTCCTTTTAACCGAAGCGTCTGACATGTTTTCAAAATAAGGCACTTCGAAAATATATTTCTCTTCCCTTGTGTAATTGAAGGGAAAGTTGAATTGTGAAATCGTGATGCTAGGTCACGCGGGACATCTGTATTAATCACGATTCATGCCTTCACAAATTTGAGGTTTCCGCCTTTTGATTTTTATTGGAAATGTGTGCTAGCAGTATTTTTTATTGGAAATGTTTGCTTATTTGTCTAGGGCACAAGTCCCTTCTTATCCCCTCAAATGATAAAGGGGTGAATGGTTCTGAGGAAGCTTTTTTTTTTTTGCACATTGGTGGACATGATCACGATCTGAATCCTGATTTTAATCCAAATCATTTGATGAATGCAAGTTGCCTACTTGTAAGAAAGCTGGGTCGGACATGACATTTGGGTGAAAATTATTATTATTCAAGTTCCATCTTTTTCATCCAAAAGCCGACGATTTCATTAGCCTGATTTTTTTTTATCCCTTTCCTGTTTCGTAGGATCTAAAACTCGCCGTACAAAGCCTTAAACGGTGGTCAGAGATGGAAACAGATCCGGACCATAGATCCATTCTCGAATCACTGTTCGGTCGAGTTTTCCTTCTAATGGGTATGATTGAGAGGGCACAAGTTCATTTCACGCGTGCCTGGCAGGCGACATCGTCGCACTCTGGTCCGGATAGCGCAGCAAAACGGAAAGCATATTTTTTGATGGACTCTGCGCTAATGGCCGTAGCCCAGAATGCTCACGACGATGCGTTTAAAAATTTCGAGCAGTTGCGCTTTCTGTTTCCTGAAAACGTTTTGGTGAGTACTTTTTGGTGTTGAACTTTGAATCGTGTCATTTGGCCTTCGAAATACCTTACGTTTCAAGGTTCGGAATAATATGGCCGTGTGCCGAGTATACCAGGGCCGTGTGCGGGACGCGATCTGCATCTTGGAAAATACAGTTAAAGAATACCCTCAATCTGCTTTGAACGAAGGATTGGTTTTCAACCTTTGCTCCATGTACGAGCTTGTCAACACTCCCCAGGCTGCAGTAGAAAGACGGAAAGACGTTTTGCGGAGCGTGGTCAGATACGAAGGGGATGCATTCCCATTGGCTTCGTTGCAGCTTCCCGCTTGATTTTTTTTTGCCTCGCGATTTTATTGCATATTTTGATGTCATAATGCACCGACGTCTATTGCGCTGTGATTTCGAACCACTGGACACAAAATTATTTGGAGATTTATTTCGAGAGGGGCACTTTAATTGCTTGGAATGCATTTCAGAATTGTTTGGTTTTTTGCCAGGATTCTTCGATACCGCGTGATTTATCGAATCCTACGAAATCGAGAGATTTTTCATGTTTTCAGCATGGAAGACGCTACACCATTGATGTATGGACTGGAATGCACCGTAAGTACTGTACATTAAAACCAAGTACATTAAAATTCATCGTTTTTATAGTTGTGACAAGTGGGCCCCGACATTTTTAAAGCTGGAATCGTCTGCCTCTTGAAGTGAAAAATGTAGGCTTCGAGTTATGATTTAATTTTAATCTACACTATTTTTGCGAACCAAATAAAAATGATTTTGATGAGAAAATGCGTTGAAATCGAGGAAGTGTGCAGTGTTTGGTATTTTGAAAATCATAATTGTTGTCGTTTTGTTGGAGGAATTTTGAAATTGCTTCTGGTTAAAGAAAATAAAATATTTACTTGAATTCAGATGAAAAATAATGCCTGTGCGATACAGTTCTGATTTAGTTCACTGGTGAGTGATTTAATTTAAGTTTAATGTAATATGAATGAACCCAACGAATGGAAATAAATTTACTTAATTAATATCGAATAAATGTTCATCGATCCGAAATTAATTGTTAATAGAAGCGGTAAATCTATTGAAATATTTCGATCGATTTTCGGACACCAATTAATTCTGTTCTTACTTTCTGTAGGCTAGATGCGTTGCTTGCCAGATTGCAGACACAGAAGTTGTACGATTTTTCGTTGGTACTCAAAGTCCAGCTTCTCGGGCACCTGGATACCCAAATAAAAATCAAATTCACCTCGTTGAAGTTGACGATGAATTTACGCAGCTTGAAAAGCAAGTATTTTTACATCCCGCTGGAGAAGTGTGGGACATCTGCGCCTCACCGAATGATGCTGATCTTTTCATGACATTCCACTCCATTGGTGTGTGGTAACAAATTTTCGTTGAATCATCTTCAACGAAATCGTAATTGAGATTTTTTCGTTTTTCTGTGAAGTGTGATGATCAGATATACTGACCAACTCCTCCTTTCGTTTCGAAAATGTCCTGATTTGCATTTGGCGTATTGCTTAACTGCCGTTAGATAACAAGGCGTGTAAAGATTCGAATAACTTCAGTCCGAAGTTCTTGGAACAAATGTATTCACTGTCAGACTTGTGCTATTCCTTATGATGAAGAAATGATTCCATTCCGAAATAACCCACTCCGGCTGAACTCAAAAGAATGAATGCTGGCGATAGATCTCCCAGTTTTTAGCATGCGATAGTTACGTAAAACCGTGTGATTTGTGCGAAGAATTTTACAAAAACCTTGATTTAATTGTGTATTCCTGACTGATTTTGATTTGGCCTTGTCCTTGGGTAAATCGTGGCATTCCAATGAGCATATTTTTTTCTGAATTTTATTTTTGCGCTTCCAAATAGTGAACGAAACCCTGGACTCCCGGGAAAACGGCGTGACCGTTTGGAAGCTGCCTGAGGTTTCGAATTGTAGTTTATCTCCTCGGGATGAAACGGGGCCTGTGCCACTTAATTTGGAAGAAAGATGTTCAATTTCAACAGATATCACTGAGAACTCAATCAAGTGAGAATCTTTTTTTTTATCTGTTATTTTTTATGAGAACTTTTAAAGTGTTCTGTGGCTTAGGAGTTGCGCTTGGGACCCGGCAAGTGGTGATAGAATTTTAACAGCATCCGATAACAAATTCACTGTTTGGAGCCTCGGAATGGGTTCTGTCGAAGTGAGTATTCACCTTTCTTTCTCCTGCTTTCTCTTCCGTTTTTGGCAAAGCGTTACGACTGTTTACTCAGTGTATTTTGAATTGTATTACTGTGTTTTGCAAGACTTCGCGCTCCTTAAACCAGCAGTGTGCATTCGATTTGCAGTAAAATCATAACATTTTGATCGTTTTGCCGAAGATGCTGGTCGATTCGTTAGTTTTGGCAGTCCTGTGCTTCTCTTCTTGGATAAACGAGTACGGAAATGAACGTAATATTGACGGTTTAATACTGTACTGTATTTGTTTGTTCAGTCCTGGTACTTATTCTTTTTTTTTTTTTTAGACGAAAATAAGTTTAATCCGCTTTAAATTGAAGTAATATGCAAGAGTTGGGTTGTCTGTTGCGAATCGTTGGAATCGAGATCGATTCTTTTGTTGAGTGAACATTCAAGTTTCTCTGGGATTCCACCGTTCGCCGCTTTACACCGATCCATCCATCGCATTTTTCTGGAACGATTTCAATTTTTTTTTTTTCAGTTTACATTTTTTACTTTAATTCATACTTCCGATTTTATTCATTTTAAAAATCGAATTATCGATTTTTTATTTCATATTTTACGATTTCTATTTATTTTTTGGATTCAAATTTTCTGGTTCATTTTTGATTTTTCAAAGAGATCAATTTCTCCCTTTAAATTCATGTATTTTTTTATATCGCATATAATTTCGTAGGAACAAATTGAAGTGGATACTGGTGCCTGGAAAGAAAAGTCTTCGAGCCTCGGTGAAGGATTGACTTGTTGCAAATGGGGTCCTCATCAAAATGCGTCAATAATAGCTTTTGGTATCGAAAATTGCTTGCAAGTTTGGGACTATTAGTTTTGGCAGTCCTGTGCTTCTCTTCTTGGATAAACGAGTACGGAAATGAACGTAATATTGACGGTTTAATACTGTACTGTATTTGTTTGTTCAGTCCTGGTACTTATTCTTTTTTTTTTTTTAGACGAAAATAAGTTTAATTCGCTTTAAATTGAAGTAATATGCAAGAGTTGGGTTGTCTGTTGCGAATCGTTGGAATCGAGATCGATTTTTTTGTTAAGTGAACATTCAAGTTTCTCTGGGATTCCACCGTTCGCCGCTTTACACCGATCCATCCATCGCATTTTTCTGGAACGATTTCAATTTTTTTTTCAGTTTACATTTTTTACTTTATTTCATATTTCCGATTTTATTCATTTTAAAAATCGAATTATCGATTTTTTATTTCATATTCTATGATTTCTATTTATTTTTTGGATTCAAATTTTCTGGTTCATTTTTGATTTTTCAAAGAGATCAATTTCTCCCTTTGAATTCATGTATTTTTTTATATCGCATATAATTTCGTAGGAACAAATTGAAGTAGATACTGGTGCCTGGAAAGAAAAGTCTTCGAGCCTCGGTGAAGGATTGACTTGTTGCAAATGGGGTCCTCATCAAAATGCGTCAATAATAGCTTTTGGTATCGAAAATTGCTTGCAAGTTTGGGACTTGCGTTCCAAAAAACTGGGTTATTCCATCGAGAAACCCCATGAAGTTTGCTTACGGTAAGATTTTTCTTGGTTGAAAACGCTTCAAAAGAATACCGTGAGGATGAATTTTTGGATTTACGTCCGATAGGAACCTGGATTTTAATCCGAACAAGCCATATTTTCTCGTCACTTGCGGTGATGATGCGAAGGTGCACTTCTGGGATATTAGATCATCGCACATGCCGTTGTTTACCATGTCGGATCACACCCACTGGTATTCAATTATTTTTTAAATTCATTTTAATACCCTTCAAACTTTCTATTTGTTCTCCTTCTTTTTCTTTGGAAGACTCTTAGACTTGTACTCTTCACTTCATTCGTACATCTGAATACCGTACGTGCTTTCAATTTTTTTTTCTGCTTGCCCATAGCGATAAGATTATTTAAAACATGAGTTCCTGCCTTTTATTTTTAACAATATGAATCTTCATGTGGTGATCTTTTGTAATTTTTTCAAGAGCTGCGTGTAGTTCATTTTGTTCATTTCAGGGTATGGAGTGTGAAGTACAATCCTTTTCACGATCAACTCGTTCTTAGCGGGTCCAGTGATGGAAGAATCATTCTAACGTCAGCTACCTCAGTTTCTTCCGAACCACTCAGTCAACTTGGCGCCGATACGTCCGATCTTGGAAATGAGCTTGCTGAAAAATCAACTGAAAAGTAAGGTTCATAGGGTTTTTTTTTTTCTTGAAGAGGTAAAATAATGAAGATCAGCAAATACAGTACTTCCTGTGCCTAATTTTTCAATTACCATATCTTAATAAAACGAGAAAAGAAATTACGGGTTCTGTTCAGGTGAATTTGTGATCAAAGGAAAGTCCCGTTGTTTTATTTCCGAATAATCTTCAACTTTAACCCGATCTTTCATTTCAAGATTTGAGTGAGTTTTACAAAAAAAACGTATCAATACAGTGCTTCGCCGAATTTATTTCAGTAACTGCTATTTCAAATGCTGGAAAATTGAATTCCGATGCAATAACAATGTCTGAAAAATCCTTCGAACAGCAGCTATGAAATTCTGAAAAATGAAAAATTTCACTAACATTCAAAAATAATTCAATGTGATTTTCTATATGAGATGAAATTGAGCTTTGACAATGTTTCAAGTTGCCGATTGAAAATCGGGACTTAATTTTAAAGTCCACTTTGTATAATGCAAAAGCTAATACTGTACAGTATATCGATGATGTTATATGAAAAAATTGGTACTGTACGTATTATTTTCGCACAGTGCTGTTAACTGTGAATTGGATGATTTAGGATTATTTTTATGACAGGATACCTGCTGTTGATGGTGCTGTGATGAAATACGAAGATCACGAAGATTCGGTCTATGCTGTAGAATGGTCAGTCGCGGATCCCTGGACCTTTGCCTCAGTCAGTTACGATGGTCGGTTGATTCTCAATCGAGTTCCACGGTCCGAAAAGTATAAAATACTACTGTGATTTTCATGGGAGAAAGCGAGCGCGCCGTTTTATGATTCATTCCACAAAATAAAACTCACTTCAGGATTTTTCGTTCGTCGCGTTCGTGAGGAGAGCTTTACCTGTTGGTTTGGTGACGTGTGACCACAAATTATTTATCGAGTATTTTGTTGAATTCCTTATTTCACGGGATTGTCAAGTTCTTTGGGATTGCCAAGTGGAATTCTAACTCCTTTCTGGATGGTTTTCATTTCTTTGCCGTTGCGTTTTGCGTCCGCTCAAATCTCAGGCTCGTAATTTTTTCGATTCTGGTTATGAAAAATTAGGGCGCGTTGAATTCATCAGCGGCATTTTTTTTAAATTCGAATTTTTTCGTTTCTATTATCTGATTGCTGATAATTCCAAGATTATTTGTTAGAAAGGATTTTTTCGTTGTTTTTTTTTTTTTTCTTCTGAGTTGACCTTATTGTCACATTATTTCTTAAAATTTAATTTGATAGGAAGTTGACTTCATTTGCCGTTTGTCCTCTCAATGACAAACAATTTTGGTGCTTCTTTTAAATTTATTTTAAAAATTTTCTCTTCACCTTGTAGGAAATGGTTCGTTTTATTTTTTGATTATTACTTTTACGAAACGCGGTATTTTTACACAGGTGGACTCCCTACAACGATTTTCTCTGTATAATGATATTTGTGGGTCCTATCGGATTCACATGTAGAGGACTAGATCCGTTCTGTGAGCCATTTTTGATGCATGCTGCTCGTGTGGTTTGTTCCTTAAATGAGGCACTGCTATATTCATCAAATTCGTGTTTGCCTGTAATACGCGTTCCGATTCTCTATTATTCCCACAGGTCGAAAAACTAATGCAGTCAATGCGTGCCAATCTATTGTAGTAGACTGATGTCTCTCGGTTCCGTGAAGTGAACCACTAATTGAAAAATCACTGTGTTTACAAAGCGATGCTTACGTTGCAATGATGTGTTTCCGGACGACGAGTTCGCGAATAATTTGCCAGCAACGGTTTATATCTCAAGTGTGGACCCATCAAAGAAGATGTTTCGCTGAAATCGTTGAACCCGCCGACTATAAGAGATATGAGTATGATGTGCCTCCACCCGAACATTCCCCGCGGGTCAACCATTTGTGGGACAAGTATTCATCGGCGAAGCGGTTGTGCCAATGTAAGAGTTGTCAGGTAGATACTTTTGTTTTTTTGAGAACCTTTTTTTTTGGCAAATTTCTGTAGCATCTAGATTCTAGAGTTTAGGTTTAGCTACTCTACTTGTATACAACTTATATCAGAGAATTTGTCCTCGATATTCAAGATATTAAATATCTTGAAAATTGCTGGTTTCTCAACCAGTAATATTGAAAATATTGAAGAAACTGCAAGTACTGGAAAGCTGAATTGGATTTCGAATACGTTTCGAAAGGCATTAAAATATGTGTCTGTGTTTAAGTTACCGAATGTAAGGTTTCAGAGAAGAATTCTCTTGGATTTATTTCCGTTCATTCATCAATGCCGTTTTGCGGAATTCAATTATGGGCTAATTTGAACTTGAATTATTGATTATTGATTAATTTCAACTTCAATAACTTTTTTTAACATAAATAACTTTTGATTAATGTGAATAACTTTGTAAATGTGAATAACTTTGATTATTTGGAATATTTACTTTAAAAAATTAATCTGATCTGTTGATCAGTTGATTTCTCCTACTCATTCTGCATGTTTTTCGGAAACTGTATTGTGTACAAAAAAGTAATTTATTTTTAATAGCTCGAAGTCCGCTTTTTTCCCAGTTTTTCAGTAAATATAAAAATCCCTGTCGTAAGAAAATGTAAGCCACTTACATTTTGTTAATTTAATTTATACCTTTATAGCAAAAAAACTCCCCATGGATCTGGACCCGACGATGGTATTCGCTTCGAACGGACTGGACCTGGGTCAGATTTCGGTCTACGGTTTCGACTACGACTTCACATTGGCACGATACAAACGCACAATGAACGAGCTTATTTACAAATTAGCTCGAAAGGTTTTGGTAGAGAAACTCAAATATCCGAAAGAGATCAATGATTTCGAATACGATGACGACTTCGCTATTCGCGGGTTACATTACGACACTGTTAACGGAATCCTCCTCAAGGTTGATCAGTTTCAAAAAATACAGGTAAATATTTTTTTCTACATTCAATTCATTTTAATTCTTGTTCCACTGACGCGTTGCATGTAGTGTTTATAGCAATTTTTTAATGTCAGGTTTCCTCTGTCTACCGTGGTATGAAGCAACTGACCGAAGACGAGGTCAAAAAAATATACGGGGTCAATCTCAGCATTCCTGCATATATGCTGAGGGGTGGTTTCACTGGGGAATCAAGCATCGGGTACAAGCCCTGGAAAGTGAGTTATTAAAATTATCGCTTTGGTGTCTGTCTAATGAGGACATCACAAAATAACAAATAAAATAGCAAATAACAAGTATTACTAGCTAATTATTCGATTTTAGCGATTATCTAGAATGTAGAAAAGATAATTTAAAAAAAAATCAGTTTTTTCTTGTTGGTCTTGAAAATTTTTTGCACCCAGTGACACGGGTGGATAACTCTGGTTATTCCTGGAAAGTTTTCACTTGTGCAGTATATTGAAGAACTCTTTTTAAATCCGAAGAAAATCTTGGAAAATTAAGGGCTTTGTCGTAAATATTTTTTTTTTTACATTCGCCCATTCTCAAAAAATATCAGAGGTCGCTTTCAACTGGGGTAACCCTAGTATATAGTTGTACAGTAAAGTATTGTTAAACGCGATGGCCTTCAATTATGCGCATTCACTGCTGGGAACTTCAGTTTCATTAAAAAAGCATCAAGCAGTTACATGTCTAGCACCCTTTACTTTCTTTTGTATGCATATTATCTATTCAATTTGTGTAGGCTGCCAATATGGTCCAATTGGCGGACGCCTTTGCGAAATCGCAGATGTGCTTACTGAGTCAAATCAAACATTTGATGTTGGTTCGAAATATGACGTTTCATCCAAAAATGCTATTCGATGATGTAAACGTGAGTATGCTTCGAGATTTCGATCTCGAACCAAACTGTTCATTCGAGATTGAACCTCATTGTTCATTATTGGATGTGCATTATTTTAAATTTGATGTTCCAGAAAGCCGTTCAGGGTGTTCATGCGGAAATGCACCATGTTGTTGGAGGAGAAACTGAAAAATATATTGACTCATCTTCGCCGCTCCGTGATTTCCTTTTATGGCTAAGAAAATCAGGGAAGGAAACGTTCCTGTTGACTAACTCACCTTTCGATTTTGTGTAAGTACAGGCTGAATTCTATATCATTCTTTCATCTGATTTAAACGGTGAAATTTTCATTTGTTTTCTTTGTGGCGGCAGATTTTATGTTCATTTTTTCTTTATTTTTGTATTCTTACGGATGGCAGCAGCGCATGAGAGCATATTTAAAATGTGCGCCTTTTGTTTCCAGTAATCGTGGAATGAGTTTCCTCGTGGGCAGAGACTGGAGAGAACTATTTGACGTGACGGTTTTCTCAGCATCCAAGCCATTGTTCTTCCTGACTACAACAAGGCCATTCCGGTTCTTTGATCCGAGTACTGGAACCGTAAGCTGGGATCGAGTCGGCCAGCTTCGGAAAAATCAAATTTACACTGAAGGGAACTGCGCAGCTTTGCAAGAGTTGACTGGCTGGAATGGCACGAACACTCTTTACTTCGGCGATCATCCTTATTCTGATTTGGCGGATTTGAGTTTGCAGAATCTGTGGAACACGGCAGCAGTAGTGCAGGAATTGTCGGTCTGTTTAAATTTTCAGTACTCTAGTATAGTTGAAATCACCGCGAAACAAATTGAAAGTTGAAACCTTTGTTTTTCAGGACGAAATTAAAATCTTCAACGACGTGAAATTCAAGGAGACTTTCAATTGGTTGCTTGTTCTTGCTCAATTCATCGACGAAACTCAAGACGAGTGCTTCAAATTCGGGTCAGAAGGCTGCTCGGTGTTGCAAGAATGGAAAGCTGAAGAGAGAAAACTGAGGTAATGTCTGAACGAGGGATTTCTTGAAAGTCAAGCAAATCACTGGAAATTCGACATATTTGTCCCATGAAACATAATTAGACCTTTTTATCAAATTTTAGTTGATTTTAAAAAATGGTCGATTTCCTGCGCTCGAAGTATTTCCTTGATGAAAATATGCGTGCGCTATTTATTTTTTTTTTTTACGACTTCGTTGGTGGTCGGTCATTCCTGATGAAGTAGAACTGCTCCTGGACAAAGCTTCACACGTATAACTTTCATCGTCAGGTGAATTTAAAATAGAATTAATTATGTCAGTTATTTACCTGACAATTGAGCTTGTAAAACATTTTTTAAATAATGATTAAAATATGGCAGCTGTGAATACGAATGCTCGAAAATACAGCCGAGAAGCCCTGGTAAATAGTAAAACCATGAAGGAAAAGCTGTGTTTAATTATTAGTTTTCTGTAAAAGCAGGAGAGAATAATTTTGTAGTTCTGCTCCTTATTTTATGTTTACAGGATAGAGCCATAAAATCATCGCCGATTCGGTCTGATTATATTTTAATGACGTGTTCTTCAATAAAAAATTTTCCGGAATTCATAAACGTTTCAACTGCTTGAGTGGAAATTTTGTTAATGACCCCCGAAGGACTGTTGAGGAAATTATTCATGTTCATTCATCAGTGGAGACATTTATTCAGAATACCCAATTTTCCTTCAATTTTTCAGAACGTTCGCGAAGCAAGCATTCAACAAGCAATTCGGGAGCGTTTTCAGGACCGACACAAATCCTACTTACTTCTCCCGCCGACTGTTTCGCTACGCCAGCATATACACTGCGGATGTTACGAATCTCATGAACTTCTCCCCTCAGCATACTTTCTATCCTAGGCGTGGAGCTTTGCCACATGAATACAAATATTTGTTTATTTGACTGTCTTCAAGAGCGTTTTTCACGCCTGTGTTCATCACGCAAAATGTGGAGTGGAGACCATGTGTCTGAAAAAGAAAGTGAGAAAATATGCCTGCGGTGGTGACTATTGTTTGGTTGATTCGGTGATGTGCAATTGGAAACAGTTCACGTGCTCGCTCTTGGCATATTTTCTTGGCCAACTGAAAAACGCGCGATTCGTTTTCTCTCTTGCGTTTTACGATTTCATGTCGGGCTGAAAATATGCCATGGTTGTAGGTGAATGCGTACCAGGGATTAAAGATGCTGTAGGTTTGGCGAAATATAGGGCTCTTTAATTTTTCCCAAATGCTAATTGAAAAGTGCTGTGTTATGGCTTATCAGGCTGATGTCATTATGGCAGAAAATATAACCGCCGTTTTCGAGCCTGTTGCTGCAATTCTTTTTGTTGTCTGCATGTAGGATTCCTCATGGAACTGGCATCACGAAAGAGTGCATTTTTTTTTACAAGCTCACTGATAATTTCAAGGTTAAAATCATATGGTGATGAAAAAGAAATGCAACTTGACAGTAAATTCGTTCCATTCCTTTTGAAGTGATGGAAACATTCTTGAAATGTTACTCAAAACAATTAGACTAACTTGTAAAATTTGTCCACATTGGTCTGAATCAAACATCTTAAACCATTTTGAATTCTTGAACAATATCATCCTGATTAAGTACAGTGATATCATCAAAAACTGATCGCACGGCTTGGTTGAACTGCTGTTTCACAAGCCTCTCATGAATTGAGTAAAATAAATATACGGCAGAAGAATTGAGAAAAATTTTGGGGGACTCCAAATTGTGGGTGAAATTTTGTCCTGTACATTAAATGATCCCTCATGGTTAAACACGAACACTGTGTAGTCATTCCATAAAAAAATTCTTTAGGCTACTGTTTGTGGCCATAACATAGGTTGAAAAAGACTATTGTACGTTAGTAAGGTAATGAAAATGTATCCAACTGTTGAATACAGTAAACTGAAACAGTATACAGTACATGTATTGTACAATGTTTAACAAACAAAACTGAGACCATCAGGCGTGACAAACGCTCTGTGAAAATAACTGGACTGACAACCACCTATTCATTATGGGCAGTGCCAGTGCGGGGGTCTTGCGAAGTTTTGGTCCTGCTTCTCGCAGAAGTGTTTTGGTGACGCAGGGTACTTTGTTTGCATTTCACAGTGTCGCTTTATGTACTGTGTGCGCAGGAAGTGAAAATTTCGTCCATTGTTTTAGTAAACTGAAGGCGTTTGATATTACCCGTTGAAGTAGTTGTCTTGATAATTTTTTGTTGTTGCAGTTATTCTATTTTCGGTGATCAGCAGTAAGATTTTGAGTTTGCCTTATTTAGTTATGCTCTAGGAATGGGGGCCAGTGCCTCAAGAGTAGAACAAGAGGACTTGATAGGATCTAAGTTTCCTGATCCACATCGACGGAAATCTGTCCGTAAATTTTGCTCCGATGACTTGAAACAGTACCAGAAAGGTTACCCGGTGAGTATTATCTCTGTGACTGTACTAACCTGCAGATCGTTATGATCGATGAATTCTTTTCTGTAGGGATTCCGGGACCATCCAGACTTGTGGGACAATTACCGCTTTTATACGAATCAGTTGGGAATGAGACCTAATGACTTGACCATCGATGAAATTTTGAACAAGTTTTCCGGGGACGACGAATTTCTCAGCAGGAATCATGGCTTGATTCAGTGGCTTTTCCCGATTCGGGAGCACGGAATGAATCTTCAAGCCCAGCCTTTGCAGCTTCACGAAGCTCAAGTAAGAACAAATTTCCCAGTCTGTTGTTGTTTGAGGAGGTGAATGTTTCCATGCTTACTCGAAGGCCATTAGTATGCATCCAGTGGCCAAAGATAGGGTGGTATCTTCGTACGCCATGATGTTGCAGCATTTCGGAATAGATTTGTTGGATCGTGAAACGGGACAAGTTGGCAGGGCCTCAAATTTCATCGAACGATGTTACTTATTTTCTACGTAAGTACGACCAAAATTTCGAAGTTACAGGACGCGATGTGGCAAACCTAAATTTTCTCATTTTTAGGAAAGAGGAGAACCACAACCTGTTGAAGATATCGAGAATGCTTAAATCTCTCGGAGAACTTAATTTGGAACACTTGAAGGAGCCCTGGGTGCGCTTCTTGATGAAAGAAATTCTCGAAGAGAATGCGTATGGGCCCCTGTTCGTGCCCAGTGGCATCCCCGGAAGAAATTTACCATCTGCAATGCTGACGGCACTACACGATTTCTGGATACCGCTACTCCGGGATCCCTGTGTTCGATTGACGACATGGCTTGAATTTAAATCGTTATACCTGCGGAAAATCCAAACTCAGGTAAGCACGTGTATCGATAGAGATTATATTTCTCGTAATAAAGCTAGTTGTGATCCGACATTTCTGTGATCATGGCAAGTTTTCCCCGTATTTTTCAATATGCCGAACTGTATTTTAAAAAATGTATTGATTTTAGACTGGAAATTGATGCTCGCAGTAAAAAGAACATACGTACGTATGCACAATGAATTTTTGATCATTTATTTCAACAGAGTCTGTCTCCAAATACTCGTCGAAGGCAAAGTGAGACACAATCTGGATTCTTTCAACGATTGGGAAGCTTACGAAGTTCACTTCGGGGAACTGTTGGACGAAGAAGTTTTCGCTCTAGCGTTTCGCAACCGGGAAGAATTGAAGCTGAACTTCTGGATGCGGAACGTGCCTTAACCTCACATCTGGTGAGCATTATCTCATGTTCTTACCTGTAGTTCCAGTATGCTGCCTATAAAAATCATATGCGCAATTCAGGATTATAATTAAATAATGGAACATGTCCACAGATGAAGTACAGTGAGACCCCAAGATGCGGACGTAATTGGTGCATCAAGAGTGTCCCTAAGTCAAGTCTCATTTTCCCTTATACTTACATTATATAATTTTTAATTGGTGTTTTACGTACAAAATACCATCATTCCACAAAAGTTCCACAGAAGTAAAAATTGAGGTATTTTTTTCCGTCTGGAAAGTGACGAAGTATGTGATATCTCGACGAACATCTGGAGATCTGGAAAATAGTAATGTAACTCCTTCGCATTTTTTTATAAATATTGCTTTAAAAACTTCCTTGTGTCGTATGTCGTATCCACAATTATTTTTCGATTTTGATTCAGGCTGTAATCTGCTGACAAAAAATTACGAATCATTATTCCGGAAGCTGTGAAATGAAAACTTGACCCATGTCCAAGTTGAAGTTCTTGAATGGTTTGTAATTCAGACTTTTAGAGCAACGTGAAAGTGCATTAGAAATTACAGATGCAGAATTAAGGATGCGTTCTTTCGTTTCAGAAAAGGGATTAAACTCGTGCGGTACTAATGCTTTGTTTTTTGAATATGCGACAGGTGGAGCAGGAAACCAAAAGAATGCTTGAACGAAATAAGGAATCAAGCAAAACAAATGACACATTGACGGACGTAGTTGACTCCTCGCAGGACGAAATACTGAACAATTCTCACCTGAACGCCGCGGATGTTGGCTCAGACAAATCGGATTCATTTTGCATACAGCCGGACGTTGTGCGGAGTACATCACCTGAAGAGAACCCCATTCCCGTGTAATCTGGATGTGCCTCTGAGGTAGTCGCGTGCCGGGTTTTCCAAATGATTTTTTGCCGACTATTTGTTTTGGATGAGTAGGGCTTTCTAGCTGCATTTTGGAAAATTTTGTTTTCTCTGCTTCGATTCCCACCTGATCCCCTGGATGTGGTAATTTATCTTTGCGCGTGAACTTCTTCGTAATGATAACACTGCTTTTGTTGAAGTCTTATGAGCATTCTCGCGAGGCTGAAGTCCTCTATTCAAATGACCAATTTTGCTGCACTTTCCAAAGCTGAGCAATCTAAATCGAAAAACAGAATTGGTGCAAAATCCGTGAAGAATGCTCCGAACTTCGGAAATGGGGGTTACCTTGGACAGAAAATGTCAAATATCAGCGACGCCGATCTTCCTTATATTCTCTTTCCGTACGGATTTTGGTATGCCTTTTTGTGAGAACAGTTTTTTTTTAAATTGTCAATGACGATGTCATTCGCAAACATGTACTCCTAAAACCTATTTAATTTAGCCAGCACTTATTTTAAAATGGAGAATTCGTCCGCGCGACTCAGAAAGTGATTGAATGCCGGGGTACTTGCTCTAATCTATAATGTCCAGCGAGACAAAACTATCCAATTTACATAGTTCTGAAACTGTTCTCTGGGGCAATTTTTGATTGCTAAAATAAGATTTTACAGCCCTTGTTTGCAGGTCATTATATCTCTGTACTTGTGCGCCACACCAAATATGAAGGATTAAAGACCAAAATAAGAATAATAAGGTTTGAAGGGAAAGTGGGAAACCTACTAATTTTTTTGACGATAAACTCTTACTGTTTCAAGGAGTCAAGAGTAACACATTTTGAAATTGATTATTATTGTTTTACTGAGTCGTGTAAATGTGTTGATTATCATTTTTTTTGCTGATCTCAAATAATGTCGAGAGCATGCGTGTGAGACTGTAATGCTACCTACACTTGGATATTCCAACGAGTGGAAATCCCCCGATTTTCAAGGCGCTAAAAAATTTTTCTTTACTTAATCGCCTAAATGCGGTAAAATGGCAAATCTTATTTTTGAATTGACTTGAATGCCTGCTCTTTTGCGGTAAATTACGTTAGAAACTTTCTCATCTTGGTTCGAGAGCACGCTCGAGTATCCTGAGCGTGAGGAATAGGTTTCACCTACAGATTAGTTCCCGAACTGTGAAAACTGCCCTCGAAAAACTCAAGCATGGCTTATATCAAAATGATCTCTTATGCGCTCGCTGGAGTTGCTCAAACTGGGTCTTTGAGTGGCATCACTCAATGGTGCAAATCTGTTTTCGTTTGCTTGTGTGCCTCCCAGTGCGATACGAAGCTAGTGTGCGTTGTACATGACCAACATCGGAAGCATGTTAGCTACGATTGTGACTTGGTTTTGGGGAAATTTATAATTTCGTTAAAATTCGCTAGTAATGTACGCAGAGTTATTCAAAAGTTTGCGGTTGCCTCGTGAGTGCTGGTCTTTATTTTAGCGTATATTTTAAATAAACCTTTAGTCTTGCTGATAAAAGCGGCCTCGCTTTCGTCAAAAAATGTTCATTCTTTAAACATTAATTGCATTTTCTTGAAATATTTTTCTTTCATTATTGCATTATAAATGAATAACTGAGAATTGAGCATCATCATCTGTGTTGATCCAGTCAAAAGAAAAACGCGACTGCGAACGTTTGCTTAATCTCTCGTATTTTATGCTTTTTGTGGTTTTTCGGAGCAATGGAAAAAATCAGTGCATTTTTACTGAAGCAATAATTATTTTTGATCGACGAATCTTCCAAACGAAATCAAAGAAGTGTCTTGAAAGCGCGGTTCTAATCCGGAAACGGATGAAATCCTCGTTAGCTTTGAAACTTTCTTCCGTTTAACGAAATTTTTTTACACTTCAATGCTTTTTCGCGAAACCGTATTTGCAGGATCCCGGAAGTTGTGGCATATTTTCTCTTGATGAAACAAAACTTTTCCGTCCGTTGACGAATTTGCTCTTTCACACGAGCGAAATTTAAATCCGTCGCCGAAAAAAAAGTTACTGTGATTTGCAATATCTTTTTAAAAGTACGAAATCAAGACATCAGACGCAGTGAGCCGAACTTGCCATAATTCACATGGATGAGTTCAGCGGTTCACCATCATTCTGGAACCGATCAAAATACGCAACAGAAAGCTATAATCTTCTGCGAACTGCGATATTGAAAGCGATACTTGATAGTATTTTCTGGTGCGTTCCCTAACCATACTGCCATGGGCTGATTTTGGGATATAATTAGCAATGAGTGTATTTTCATGTATTCGATGGAGGATTTGGTAAACCTGGTGTCCGTGGATGACTGTGGGATGCGGTTTATATTTTGTTGTATGTCGTGCCGCCAAGCACTCACTGAACGCTCGTTTTTTTTTTTTTTTTTAAATCTCGTTCCACTGTGTTGCTTAATCGTCGTGAAATTTTATGGCTGCCTGGTTCAAGGTGTCTATGATTTTATTTTCTAGCATATTTTGAGGGTTGCATTTTCCTGATCTTCTGTTTGACATGAAATTCCACAGAAAAAAGTTGTGGCGATGAAGCTGGTTGCGTTCGCTGTTTTTTGTGTTCTCGGCGTATCGGGGAAAGATCGATTACCCCCAAATGTGAATCCTAATCAGTATCAAGTTGGGGATGCCCAGCAGTATCCCCCACCTCCGCCCCCACCGTCTCATCATCAAGGAGTGCAGCAGCAACACCACCAGCAGCCACCACCACCGCCGCCGCCGAACCAGCATCAGCAACAGATGCACCAACCACAGCAGCAGCATCATCAGCAACAACAACCTCAGGTGCATCACCAGGCTCAGCCGAGTGCGCATGTTGCTGCTCATGGGGCAGGTGGCCATCACCATGCAGGTCGGCCATTGGACAAGCAGCACATGGAGGCTCAGCGAGATGATATGGGGCATCACTTCGACATGCCTGTGGATACTTCTCGGATGACGGATCAGGTATTTTAATAGAAAATTCAACTCGTGGAGCACATTTTCGCCATTTCTATAGAAGTAATTTAAATTTAAATTTCCCCTTCCCCCTTTTTTTTGACCGTGGATTGGGTAAAACTCGGAAAGACGCCCCCAATAAGCTGCCATCCTGGGCAATCGTCAATTTATTTAGATCACAAATCTTCCCGAATGATGATAGCATTGGAAACTCCATTGAAACCTCATCTCTCAAAATTATCGACGACTCAAATATGCGCCTGCCAAATTAATTTTGTCTTAATACCCCGCCGACGTGATTCAAATTTTTGTGAGAGGTCTCCAATTAAAAAACACACTCACATACATACAAACAAAGATGACGTAATTTACTTCTTGGGAACATCAGCTAGTACAGTATAATTATGTATCACGGAGTTATTTTGATTGTTTTCTAGAAGGAAGGATAAAGTTTGTATTTCATATTATGCCTAATTTGTAAATTATTTTGGTCTTTCTGATGAACCATGAATCCCTTCATACGCCTCCTCAAAGCTCACAAACAAATTTTGGCTGCTTATCGAGGTTTGACTTCTCATACACGAGTAATGTGTTATTCTAATTTTCTGTTGGTCATTTTCAAACTGTAGTACTGTACTTCCTTGTTTTTTTTTTCTCCTGTAGGAACCCCGGAAAAAATCTAGATCGAGAAAAATAACTTCTGAAAATACCTCTGGCAGGGAAATTTTCCTCAGAAAATATATTTCAGTTGAAAAATATTCGTTGAAAAAATGTCCCCTTTTTATGCTTGGGATAAAAGTATTTTATGTCGTGAACTGACTACGTTCTTCAACAGGAGCTGCAATTCCATTACTTCAAAATGCACGATGCGGACAACAATAATATGCTGGATGGACTGGAACTTGTGAAATCGCTGATTCATTGGCACGACCCGAAGAATCATGATCCCAGCGCTGGAGTTCCTCCGCCAGAACCGAAGATCTTCCCAGACGCAGAGCTTGAAAACATGATCGATCCTATTCTGAAAGCTGACGATAAAAATGGCGACGGTTTCATTGATTATCTCGAGTTTGTGAAAGCCCAGGAAGCTGCTGCTGCCGCGGCAGCTAATCAGAAGAACCCTTGAAAAGAATCTTGGTGACTGTCGGTTGAACGGAAATTTCTGTGAAACCTTGTGATACGGGGAGATTATTTTGTTTTGTTGAATCTATTTTAGCATTTCGGTATATGCTTCGAAATTGGCGCGTGTTGTTATGTTTCACGTTCGCGAGTTTTATTTTAATTGAAAACATCGGTCATCTGTTGAGTGCTTGAGAAGGGTCTTTGAGGATCCTGTGCACAAATTTTAGGAAAAAGCATTGGCAATATTTGTTAAAGACCAGGGATCGAGTAGGTTGTCCGAAAAGTTTCTTTACAGTGAGACATTTTTAATGACTTTTCAAATCGCGGCGTATTAGATCTGTTATTCAAGTTCGAAGATTCTCAATCATTTTGACTGAAAAAACCCCCACAGTCTGGTTCTATGGCGTAACGTTCTCCGAACAATTGTCCGACGCAGAGGCGCTCGGACCAGCTAAGTATTTCAAATGATGATGAGCTTCGGAAATGTTGAACGTATTGTCTTCCTGGTCTTGGCATTGGGATGAAAAGTTGAAGTCTTTGCCTTATTTTGGCTAAAACTAATTCTAGATGTACAACATATTTCGTGAAAGTGGCTTTTCATTTCCGTTGTTCTCGCACGAGTCGTATGGACGGTGTTTACCCTATGCCTCTGCATTCCGGGAAGATTTTTCGAGAGGAGAAACTGAGACCGTTTGTTAAAATTTTCTTTTCAACATGTTTCATCGCGTAGTAACTGTTCAGACGCCATTTATGTAGCATTAATTTTGGTTTTCGAGGACCGAATGTTCTAAAATTGTTGAATTATCATTTTTTGCCGACATCGTCAAAAATTCAGTCATCGATGATCAAATCGAGTGTATTTCGAGGCTAACCGAGTACGGTATTATATCGGTGTGAGGTGGTCACATTCAGAATTAATTTTGTGCGCGGAATGATCAGATCAAGTAAATTTGGTTGTGTAATCACGGTGAAAAAAATATTCATTCCTTGTGTGCTCCATTATCTGTGAGCAACTGTGGATCAAAGTAAAAATCGGATCGCTATACCGATGAGTGTTGAATGTTTTATTCCTCTTTGGAATTTATCTTCTTACGTGAAACCGCGATCTAATTTTTTTATTCGGAGCGGAAATTAGTTCTATTCTCTTCGAATACACTCCTCATCGTTCGATGCGAATAGAATTTTCATATCGAGGTGAGCCGTGAGAGAATTTTGCTCCGCACATCATGAGGACTAGGGTTACTGCGCTATTGCTTTGGTTTGTTAGTGAGTTTGGTGAGACCATGTGGTTGAATCGAGACTTCAATACTGGAACTGAAGGAAGTGGCTCGTTAGATCTTGCTGCGCGCGATTCTTACGATGTGCAGCACATTGAGCATCACATGGATGTCCCCAAAGATCCAAGCGAAATGACAGAGCAGGCAAGTATTTTAGCGCCACTATCTTCCTTACTGATGACATTTTGTTATGATCGCTGCGTTCGTTTCTGAATAAAAGGGCAATCAAATTGTGTGAATTTACAGTGTATATGTTCAAATTTTGAGATTTCGGAGTTCGGTCAGCCTCTGGAGGCGATAATTGCGAAAGCAGTCGTAATAATTAGTGCAGAATTTGGGCCAAATGCGTGAGTTCAGGGTTTGACCATATGTGCAGATATAGTTTTATTGTGGGTACTTGTCGAATTTTTGTGCTTGATGATTTTTTCACGCCGCATTCCATGCGAAATGTGGACAGTAACTGGATCTTGGAACATTCTTCACACCCAGCACAGAAGTTACTCCGTGCTGGGAAGATCGAGGAGAGAAAGTGGCCGCTAGCAATGAATCACGGATCACACCTTTCCTTATTATATCAGACATATATCCTAATGATGGAAAGCGTATATTATACGTTACTGTATTGTAATTTACGCATGATGTCGCAGTTAACGTGTACAATTTCCCAGGCTAGGACATTTTCAGAACTTCAAAAATATCCAGCGTTTTTTCTCGGAAACGTGAATTAGATTTCACCGTTTTCTTGTTTGGACACAATGGTGCATTCAAGATCTGAGGGTCTCAGATTACTTCAGGCACAATTTTTCTCTTTCAGGAGTTGCAGCAGTACTACTTCAAGATTCACGACTCTGATAGGAACAGAAAGCTGGATGGGATTGAACTCATACAATCTCTGATTCATAGGCATGCTCCAGAAAATAAAGAGCCACTGAAGAACAAATCAGAAAACTATTTTGAACAAGGAGTATTCCCTGACAAGGCACTCGCGAAAGCGGTGGACCGAGTCTTGCGTCAACATGACAAAAACAATGATGGTTACATTGATTATCCAGAATTCATCCGAGCTCAGGAATCATACTATGCCAATAAAAAGCGAGAACTTTAACATTTGATAAACATGATCTTCTATTTGAAAGAATTGTGCTCTTAATTTAGTGAGGGTTGCAGTATTTTTTAATTTATGTTTGAAGTTAATCTATTGATGACATGCAGTTCAGCATTTCTACTGTACAGTACAGTACTGACACTGGGATGATGGAGAATCACATTTCTTGCGGAGCTCTGTGCTAAAGCTTTTCTTTCATTGCCATCTTTGTTATAATCGTCCGACTAACTCTCGCACTGGGCGGTGTGGCTTTCATGTGAAATCGTGATTGATAACATTGGGAGCGTCGTCCAGTCAGATGAAGTGTCAGCCGAGAGCTGAATGGTTCGTTTGCGTTCTTGTTTGCATTAATATTTTGTGGAACTCCGGATTCGCCTGATTTCAAACTTGCTTCATAAGTGCTGCTACCATTGATTGTGGTTGGAATGAGTTTCGAAAAGTGTGTGAAAACGAATGTTAATATTCTCTGCGATGTCATTTATGGAAGTGATAACCGAAGTGTTTCAATGTATGCTTTATATCTGTCATTCTATCCCAGAACTTTTTGTACTGACTGGTGCTTTCCAGACTTGTTCGAACATGTCTTCCTTGAATAGTCTTTTTTCATTTACTTCCCCGGCGGTTAAAAAACTTCTTGGCTGGAAACAAGGAGATGAAGAAGAGAAATGGGCAGAAAAGGCAGTGGATTCCCTGGTCAAAAAGCTTAAAAAGAGAAAAGGTGCTCTCGAAGATCTCGAGAGAGCTTTATCGTCGCCGGGAGAGCCGTCGAAATGTGTAACCATACCACGAAGCTTAGATGGTCGACTTCAGGTAAGACAGGATCCCTTCTTCCTTGAAATCGTAGTTAATTTATCGTTCGTGTCCTAGGTTTCTCACCGAAAAGGGCTCCCGCATGTTATATATTGCCGTGTTTGGCGTTGGCCTGATCTGCAATCACACCATGAGCTGAAGCCTCTGGAAATATGCAATTATCCGTTCTCCGCCAAACAGAAGGAAGTCTGCATCAATCCTTATCATTATAAGCGCGTCGAAAGTCCCGGTCAGTCTCATACTTCTCTTCTGCCGTGCGGACGCCTCTCATCGGAAATTATATTTTTCAGTTTTGCCTCCGGTCCTCGTCCCGCGTCACAGCGAATTCGCTCCTGGCCATTCAATGTTATCTTTCAACCAAACACCGGACCCAATGATGCCTCATAACGTGTCTTACTCCGCGCAAGGTTTTAATCCTGGGTTGAGTGGTTCAGGTTCACTTGCGGGGCCGAGTAGTATTGAGGGTCCCGCAAGTCCTGCAATGAGCACTGTGTCTGGTGTTCCATCACCTGGTTCAGTTCAGTCGGGACCGCAAAGCCCATTTTCAATGCCGACAAAAGGTTCGTCTCTGGTATTTTGTATTGTTTTTATGAGTGCTTACATTTGTGTATTGTATTTGCAGCTGAAAGCCCATCCCCAGGATTTCCGTCTGACGAGGGTGGAACTCGATCATCTGGGGTCAAGATAGATGCGATGGACACATCTCCAACTGTTCCGGCAACCATTCCGAGCGACATGCAAGCTGTCCCTTATCAGGTCAGATTGCTTAGTTTCGATTCGAATGACGAATGAAAAAATGAATATTTTGGCAAAATTTCCCATCATATTCTTTTCGGTGTATGCATGTGGTTCTGCGTTTTGGTCGAACTATAAATTATTTTTAGCTTTCCTTGGAACACTAATTGTATCTTATGTTTTGGGAATGAAATCTGTCTGATTACACTAACACGGCCTATCGAACAAAAACGTACACTATCTTGAATTTTTTTTGTTTTGCAGGAACCCCCCAGCTGGGCAACTATTGCTTACTACGAATTGAATTCTCGTGTGGGAGAAGTTTTTCAAGCCACTTCCAGCTCCGTGATTGTTGATGGCTTTACAAACCCTACATCGAATACCAACCGCTTTTGCCTGGGGCTTCTATCGAATGTGAACAGGAATTCAACGATTGAGAACACGAGACGCCACATTGGGAAGGGCGTGCATTTGTACTACGTTGGTGGTGAAGTGTATGCCGAGTGTTTATCGGATAGTGCTATTTTTGTGCAATCACGCAACTGCAACTACCATCACGGATTCCATCCAACGACTGTTTGCAAAATTCCGCCTTCGTGCTCGCTGAAGATCTTCAACAACCAAGAATTTGCTCATTTGCTGTCAAACAACGTGGCGCAGGGATTCGAAGCTGTATATGAACTGACGAAAATGTGCACCATCAGGTATGTCATACATCTTGTTTCACTGTATTTTGTGCTTCAATTGTACAGTTTTCCTGTGTTTAAAAATGTTTCCCCAAAACCGTTTGTGCTACAACGGGGGCTCAATTGCATTATGTCCGTATGCGTACAGATTCATTCTGGTCATCTGTTATATCTCTCGTTCTGAATTAATTATTATAGATGGATAATTTATCCGAGTTTTGAAAACATATTTCTGTTATGGTGACTGGGAATCGGGAAAAAATGAAGTGGTACACATTTTATCGTTTTAAGTCTCGGTAACCTTTTTTCGTCGTGATATTCTGTTTATGTTGAAAGTTCCGGTAAAATTTTACATGCAGTATTATTAGCCTATCCAGGTCTCGGATCTGTTCTCAGTTGGTCTGTCGAGAATTAATGAATTCAAAATTACAGTATTCACTTGTGAATTTTTGCCTGAAAGCGTGTAGAACCTAGTACAGTAATGCATATTTTGTTTCAAGTTGAGGTCAGTAAAAAAGATTTTCTTCCGTCGGGCTTCAGAACTTACGAAATGATTCGAGTTCGATAATTTTCAGTTCAGAAGTGGAATGCGAGATCTCTGAGATTCCCCATTAAAATTATTGCGCCTAATCGGGAAATTTATTCTGTTGACGTTGTGTTGTCCATCTCTCCTGCAGGATGTCATTTGTCAAAGGTTGGGGTGCAGAATATCATCGGCAAGATGTCACTAGTACGCCATGTTGGATAGAAATTCATTTGCACGGCCCGTTGCTTTGGCTGGACAAAGTTCTCACTCAAATGGGATCTCCACACAATCCCATATCCTCAGTTTCGTGAATTTCCTGAACGCAGCTTTCTTCACACCGGCATTTCAAGTAACGAGGCAAACTTACTTTTTTTCAAGGTGTTTTTAAGAGGTTGCATTTTCCTGTTCCTTTGAATTTTGTATTTTATGGAGGAAGAAAAACAATGGGCACAAAATAGGGCTATGAAGAAGGAAAGGCAAGTGCCATGCGAACTCGTCATGTTCGCGATTTCCCTTTTTATTCTGGTGGATAAAAGAATTTATTTCTTTCTGGTGATGCATTCGACATTGTTATTATGTAAATACTTCTCGCGTTCCCCCCGACGCTAAGTTCGATCATGAAGTTCAAAGAAGTTTGCGTGTGCTTCTTGAAAAAGTATATCTTGTAACATTTGCAACTAGTACGGACTCGGAGAAATTGTAGTTTTTTATTCTAACTTTTTGCTTTAGGAAAATGAGCTGTTGGATGAGATTTCTATGGTGCAAGCTGAGTGCCTTTTTTATTTTAGCTTACCATGTCTTAAAGAATGAGGCTATCATTGGTGATTTCCTCTAGGGGATGGCTTTCTTGTTTTTTTCCCCCGTGATTAGACGTTTGTTGGCGTCATCAAAGTTTCCGCATATTTTCCGTTTTGTTCTCTTTGGAGGAAAATTCGGTGATTCATCGTTTCAACGCATTTTTTGTCTGTTTGTGCCTTACGATTTTTGTGAGAAAAAAATGACATGGCTTGTTGGTTTGTGCGGAAAAAATATTTGTCTTCCTTGCCATCCCCTCGAGTGTTGGCCGTATTTTGGGATTGTGAAAATGAGTGCTGGCGATAGACTTTCATGTCAATCGAATGAAGAGAAGAGCTTGATGGGGAAACTTTTGTTAAACTACTTCTGCGAGGTATTTTCTGACGACGCCGAGGAATCATTGCCCTCGCGTTTCTGCGTATTCGACTCGATGAATGTTTGCGCTTCCTGACGCCTATTCGAAATGGAAAAGTGAGTTTTTTTTCCGTCTGGGTGTGCCTGAAATGAATGTTTCTTCTTTGACGTCGCCTCAAGGGTTTCATTGAAGCCAATTTTTTTCTTTCACTGAAATTGTTGACGGAAATTGCTTATTTTTCGTTAACCGCTTTCCAGGTGTTCGTTCTCGTGCTTATTCTGTCTTCGCGCCGATGCTTGTGAAAAATTGAGTCATGAATGTGGGAGAACTGCTTGCTTACAAGGTGAGTTTCCAAATTTGCATCGTTCATTCTCCTGAAGTGTTTCACTTCAAATCCGTGGCTGACCACACTACGGAGGTTATATCTCGTTTGACCAACCTGAAAATGAAAGTTACGTGACCAATTTTTGAATTCATTATTTTGAGTGAAAGGCAAATATAAGATGGACGGAGTAATGACTATAAAGCTCTCCTCCTATACTGTCCACAACCTCTGCAAGTGTTCTACCTTGTCTGTATTTTGCTTCTGATAGAGGTCAAAAGGTTTAGTAGTGCTGCCCTTTTACGTTTGCATAATTCCATTTAAATATTTTCATTACCGTACCTTCATCAGGTACATCAGAATCTCGTTGCAACGAATATTTGAAGCAAATCACTGTAATTGCTTTCACCGATCCTAAGTCCCTCCCCAATAGCCACCACGTTATTTGAGTTTCTTCTTGAAGAATTGTTCGTTATAATGACGCTATTCTACATCTTTACTTCGTTGTAACGAATTTTTACTATATATGCGTTGGCAAAATTTTTGCCCAGAAGTGCTTACATTTTAGATTTTTAAATGAAATTTTAATGCCAACTTTGGAATTTCCAAAAAAGAGGGAAATGAGAAAAGAAGGGTGTAGATTTGCATCTTCCTGTCCTTACAAACTGAGAAATTCAGGAAGTTATGATATTTATGAACAAGAGTTGTCATGATAACTCCAGTTTCATGCTAAACCGTAATTAATTCACAATTTTCTGCTGAAAAATACAAATTCTTTTGTTTATTATGGTATTTTGATGAGTGGCTTGAATCAATTGAGGTTTAATTGCGAGTGAAAACGTATTTCACGAACCGAAACGTTTCCAAGAACAAATTATTTTCGTTATGCTGCGACCCACTTTATTTTTATTTACTGTACATGTATTGGTATGATTTTCCGATAATTATTAATGGAGGTGCCTATCTTCTCTCTGTCTTTGTACGGTAGGACTGTTTTTGAAGTTTTACAGTATCTGGAAGGCCATCTCGATCATCTGAAACGTTTCGCCCCCCCCCCCCCCCCCCCCCCCCCCCCAAAAAAACC